>VMDR010029458.1:0-12737 GCA_007922815.1 Macrotus californicus
TAAAAAAAAAAAAAAAAAAAACATTTATCCAGACAGAAAAAAATGAATAATGTATAATACCACTTATACTTACGTGGATCTGAAAAATGCCAAACTAATAGAATGGTGGTTACCAGGGACTGAGGGGAAGGAGAACTGGGCAATGTTAAAGTAAAGGGTACTAACTTGCAACTAGATGAATTAATATTGATGAATAAGTTCTGAAGATCTAATGAACAGCATAGTGATTATAGTCAACAATAATGTATTACATACTTCAAAGTTGCTAATAAACTTGATCTTAAATGTCCTCACCAAAAAAAAAAAAGAAATAATAATTACACGACATAATACAAGCGTTAGTTAAAGCTATGGTGGTAATCATATTGCAATATAGAAATGTATCAAATCAACACTTTGTACGAGGTCTGTACAGAAGGTATCCAACCATGTAACATGAAAAATAGAGACAGTTATTGAAGAGAGTACAAGATACAAGAAACATTGTACATAGGACAATGATGCCCCTTCAAAGTAGGCACCTTGGGACCTCACACAATTCTTCGAATCACCATAAGCTGCCCCATTGTGTTTTCTTAAATCTCATCAATGGTCTGAAATCTCTTCCCTTTCAAAGGTGATTTTAGTTTGGGGAAAAGCCAGAAGTCACAGGGCACCAAATCTGGGCTGTAGGGGGCCTGTCACCGGGGTGATTTGATGTTTCACCAAAAAACTTTGCACGAGATGTGATGCATGAGTGGGTGCATTGTCATGATGAAGCTGCCAATCACCAGTGGCCCATAGCTTCAGCCTTCTGAATCACCCGAATAGTTTCTGCAGAGGAATGTTCAAGCTTAATGCAAAATTTGATGCAGATTCATTGCTCTACTCATTCAGTCATTTTGAATGTAATGGCCACACATGCTCACTTAACATTGTCTACTGCCCCCACTGACTAGTACAGTGAAGTCATCATTGTCCATGCGTGCTCATTTTGGCCCACTCTCCTTGGCTGCCAGGTTACGTGGATATTGTGTAAACCCTTCTCTTTATATTAACAATGGCTGGACTTTTTCTGGACAGGCCTCATATGCATCCATATGTTCATTGCAGCATTACTCATGTGGCCAAGACATGGAAACAGCCAAAGTGTCTGTCCTTTGACAGATGATTGGATAAAAAAGATATGGTACATACATACAATGGAATACTACTCAGCCATAAGAAAAGATGAAATACTGCCATTTGCAACAACACAGATGGACTTTGAGAATATTATGATAAGTGAAATAAGTCAATCAGAAAAGCTAAGAACCACATAATTTCATTCATATGTGGGATATAAAACTGAAACTCAGACACAGACAACAGTATGGTGGATACCAGAGAAAAGGGTGTGGGGTGGGGGTAGTAAAGGGTAAAGCTAGCCAAATATATGGTGATAGAAGATGATTTAACTTTGGGTGGTGCATGCACCATGCAATACACAGATCAGGTATCAGAAATGTACACTTGAAACCTCTATAATCCTGTTAACCAGTGATAAATAAATAAAGTGATGGTATAAAAGCCTTGAAAGTACAACATGATGTAAATCTGAACATTAAAAAAAGCTAAAAATTTGACTTTTTACATAATTTTGAGGAAGCATATACTATCACCTAATATGAAATGTCCTGTATTAAGGCTGATTCTAACATGAATGGGGGAGACATTAGGGATTTTACTGACGCATGACAGGGGACTGGGGTCAAACATTCTCTAGTGCATCTTTTTGTCCCATGGTTCTCTAAGAATGAACAATCGTACAGTCTTCTTTCAGCCTCTATTTCCCTTTTAACAGAATAATTAGCAATAACAGTAACATAAGCAGTCAATGTTTATTGAGTTCTGAAAATAGGTAGACAGACTCATTCGAGCTTTACAATTATTATTTTGTTTAGTTTTCCTGGGAATTTTATAAAGCAGAAAGTATTATTTATTTTACAGTCAAAGGGGTACTGAGAAGTTAAGTTGTTTGCCTTCTGGTAAGTGGTGGAGCTGGACCACGATGAGGCTATCTGACTCCAGAGTCCGTACTTCTGACCTCACTGCTCTACTCCCCCAGGCATCTGGACTCACACAGTGTCTTAGAGTGCTCTCTGCCTTCCTCTGGTGGACACTGAGAGACATTATGATTGGATATTTGGGTGATCTATTGCTGCATGAGGGAACAACCAAATGACAAGATGTCTACCCCATTTCCAGGAACATAATGGGTACTCAGCAGATAGCTGTTAAATTAGTGGATGGATAATAAATTAATAATGGCTTAATACATGAGTAATGAATAAATTAATAAATGTTAAAAAATCCAAAAATCATTAGGAGTTATTTATTAGAGAAACATCTCCCAGAAAATGTTTTTTCTCAATTGGGGTAAATGTTGTGAAGGCATGCTGGCTTCTCTTTAATAATACTTTCTAGTTTCTAGAAATTTTAGAAGGAGAAATTTGGCAATGGGAAAAACTTCTCCTTCTAAAAATCCTCACTAAATGACTCCTTATAAAACTATGTTGAAGGCTACTTGGTAAATAACTATTTAATAAATATTTAGGTCATTGCCGCATGGTTTTGTACAATTTACTCAAAGCTGGATAAGGGAATGGGGATGGTGGTGCTCAGTATTGTTGTATTGGACCACTAACCCAACAATAATAACAAATAAAACATTACTTTTCTTTATTATTATTGGCCTTCTTATTATTATTTCCCTTACTATTCTTGGCTCATTGACAATATGTAGTTTTGAGCTAGGCTATAAATGTTCAGTCTTCATACCCATCTGTTCTCAAAATATAAAGTCAATAATCTTCTCATGATCTCACAAACCAGACTTGTCTCTGTCTTCTTTCAGTTACTTCGGTAGCCCAAAGGGCCACAGGAGCTGAAAAGAAGGGGAAGACCCACCCCAAATATCTGTGGTGCTCAGAGCAAGAATACACATGGAACCCAGATATATATGTCTAAAAACTATAAATCAAGGTAACATAATTGAAGTGTCCTGTCTCTAACAAAGCCTGAAAACATACTCAGAGAATAATGTTATTAGTCTCATAATTATTGAAAGTCCAGTTTTAAATTTAAAATTCTCAGATTCCTTGAAATATACACTAGGCATGGCAGTGTGGAAAGAACAAGCTTTGGCTCTCAGTCCCCTCAGCCTGCCTCTTCTCCTGGTTCCAAATCCCAGCACAAGAAGTCTCTCATGTATGAATGTGGACTCTGCATCCCAGATGTCCAGGCTGTGTCCACACACTTTAAATACAGTACCCCTCAGCTAAAGGTGCATACACATCAGTGTGATCTCCAATCTCAGGGGGGATAGAATCAAGGAAGAGACTCAGGCAGACCCTGGAGGTGTTCTCAGGGTATTTGAGCAGGGAACTCTATAGAAAATATGAATCATGTAGTCTAAAAAACAGACATGTTATTAGCACTTATTAATAGTGAGAATTTTAATATAGATAATTCATTAAGTAAGTACTGGAGGACTGAAAATACAAAGGGGACTACACAAAGTTCTTGCTTTTCTGAATATTATGCTATCAATCCAAGCTATCCACAGAACATTTAAAATGATTTGCCAAGAATCTTAAATTTTACTTTGAAAGAGAGATTTTAGGAAAAGGGAATTTTGCCCTCAGCAGATGTAAAAAGAAAGCTTGTTCCAATCATGTGCCTAGCAGAAGCACAGCATCATTTAAACCTTCCTGTAAACCCACACACTACTTTCTGTCTGGCAGTTTCCTCCTGTCTATTCTGGATCGTCACTGTAGGCAGTGGAACTTTGTGGAAACGCTGCAGAGTGAGAAAGAGGGGAGTGTGGTCCACACCAGAGATGATACTCTCATCCTCACTCATTCTCTTAAGAAATCACACAAATGGTAGCCTTGCTTCTGGTCTATAAGGTGTCCTTCTATAGCAATACATACATACATATTCACATATATGCATACATACATACAGATGGTTTCTTAAATGTAAAGTCACTAGCTCCTAGCACAAAAATGAAAGTCCATTTTTATTCATATGTGAATATCATATGATCTCACCTTTAACTGAAACATAATTAACAAAAGAAAAAAGCAAACAAAATATAACCAGAGACATTGAAATTAAGAACAATCTAACAATGGCCAGAGGGGAAGGGGGAGGGAACAATGCAGGGAAAGGTTTCCAGGAAACACTATAAAGGACACATGGACATAACCAAGGGGGAGGGTGGAAGCAAGGGAGGGAGGTAGAATTGGCTGGGGTTGGGGGGAGTGGTAGGGGGAAAGCGAAGACAACTGTAATTGAACAACAATAGAGTAATTAAAAAAAAAGAAAAAATTCTGATGTGTTGAAGGGACTGCAAATTACATAGTTAAATCCTAGTACTAGGTGGAATTTTAGATATTTTTTTCCTGAGGTATGTTTTTCAGCTTAGTAATTAGAAAAGTCTCTCATAGCAATTTATTAAGAAATAAAGCAAATATAAAAATATTCCTAAAAGTCCATCACTATATTATTATTTAGTAAATAAATACCTTTCCATAGCTGTAAAGAAGCAAAGACCCTTATATCAGAAATAGATTACCTCCAATATAAATATTTAAGAGAACATTTTTAAGGATGTCCTAGTTCTGGAGCTCCTATACAGATATAATTGAAATTAAGCAGTTAGCCCACATACTTGGAATAAATACTCTTTCTGGGGAGAAGAAGTATTAGCTTAGTCTTAATTACCTAAAGTTATTGGCTTTCTTGGTTGATTACATAAGTGATCTTGGGCAAGTCATTTAACAAATCTGAGTTCACTTGTAAAAAATGAAGTTGAGTAATATCTAGTCCTCAAAGCACTTTTGAGACTCAGAGGTCATAGCTAGGAGAACCTGAAGGGCAGGGACTAACTAGGTGGGGGAGTGCTCAAACACAGCTCATTTCTTCCTTTTTTTCTTTAGGGTTTGTAGCTCTTAAACATTATAATCAGTTGAAGAGTCAGCTCATCAACTTTCCCTCACTATAATTCCACTCAAAGAAAACCTCAAGATGAAATGGGAAGCCTTGCCTAGAGCAGTCTCTACAGCAGAAAACTAAGAAGCTTCCATCATCCAATGCTCCCAGACTCTTCTTCACACATAAACTTTGTGTGTTGTTCAACTACACACCTGAAGTTTGGCACAATACAGAACACGATTCCTGGGTGAACACCACTACACATGGTGGTTAGTGATGTTTTCGGGCTTCAGTAGAGACAGGACAAAAGGAAGTCACTGCTTCTGAAAAAGACTCTGATGAGACATCAGAAGGAACTTTCTGACACCAGGAATTCTTAAACCCTGGAGGAGCAGGACACAAATGGAAATGTGATAGCTTTTTTCATTTGAATAGAGTTTAATAAAGGAAGCCTACTAATAGACAAAGGATAGAAGAGTTGACCTTTCAAGGTGTCCTCTTGACTCTAGTACTTGATTAATTACTGTTGTTATTTGCGGGGCAGTAAGCACTCTTGTATTCTCTGCTTGATATTTAACACCTGAGACAGTCACCTATACCTCCAACTATAATCAAGAGCAGCGCAATAATCAAAAGCAATAAATTTTATGCTGTCTTCTCTTTTCTACCAAAGTCACCAAATTGGTTTTCATGCATGTACTCAAGTACAGGATGAGTTAAGAGTGTCCCGAGAAAGAGCATGTTTTCTAACTTACCTCTTCCTACTTATCCTTTAACGTGGCCAGCTGGATGCCACGTGCTTTTTACTCAGCTTCTTCATGGCTGTCTTCATATCAGTATTTCTGAGTGTGTAGATGAGAGGGTTCAACATAGGGGTGATCACTGTGTAAAAGACGGAGAACACCTTATCCACAGAGAAGCTGCTGAAAGGCCTCAGGTAGATGAATACACATGGCACAAAGATCAGGCTGACCACTGTTAAGTGGGAGGCACAGGTAGACAGTGCCTTGCTCTGGCCCTGGCGGAAGCGAGTCCTCAATGTGATGAGGATGACAGCATAAGAGAAGAGCAAGACCAAGAAGCAGACAAGAGACAGCAGACCACTGTTCGAGACCATCAGTACCTCTACCACATATGTGTCCATGCAGGCTAGCTTGATGACCTGTGGGACATCACAGTAGAAGTTGTCCAGTTCATTGGGTCCACAGAAGGGCAGCAGCATGATCAGTATGACCTGTGTGATAGAGTGAATGAAACCCCCACACCAGCAGGCAAAAACCAACTGGAAGCATAGCCGGCGGTTCACGACTATCAGGTAGCACAGTGGATCACATATAGCAACATACCTATCGTAGGCCATGACTGTTAGCAGAAGCATCTCACTGGCTCCCAGAAAGTGCAGGAAGTAGATCTGAGCCAGGCATCCTGAAAAAGAGATGATCTTGCCCTGCTGTAGGAAATCCCCTAACATCTTGGGCACAGTAACACAGCTCAGGCATAGGTCAATGAAGGACAGATGACCCAAAAAATAGTACATTGGAGACTGGAGTAGGCAAGCATCAGCTCGCACTGTTACCACTATCAAGAGGTTTCCCAGGACAACGGCCATGTAAAACAACAAAAATATTAAGAAGAGAAATAGCTGTAGCTCCCAAGAGGATGATAGGCCCAGAAGAACAAATTCTGTCACCTTTGAATCGTTTCCTTTTTTCATTAAGTCAAGAATATCAGGTGACCTAAAAAAAGGAATTAAAGTGGAACAAGAAAAATTTTAGTTAAACAAAGGGAGGAAAAAAAAAAAGTCATCAGACTTTGTGTCTGATGTTTATAAACCATATTCTAAGATTAAAAAACTTAAGCAAGTTTCATGAGGTGAGACTTGTATATTTCTGTATAAATAGAATAAGAAACATTTTGCATCTCTTCCAACTCTTCCTGTAGTGCTTTTAAACTGCATTTACAACATACTAGAACAGGAGACAATGACTTAGGAATGAGGTGATAAGAGCCTGAAAATCATTCCTTTTTTTTAAAGAAAAGATTTTTATTCATTTTTAGAGAGAGGGGAAGGGAGAGAGAAAGAGGGAGAAAAACAGCAATGTGTGGTTTCCTCTTTTGTGCCCCTAACTGGGGACCTGGCCTGCAACCCAGGCATGTGCCCTGAACGGGAATCAAACCAGTGACCCTTTGGTTCACAGGCTGGCACTCAGTCCACTGAACCACACCAGTCAGGGCTAGTTCCTTTTTTTAAATAGACAGAATTATATTCTTTAGGGAAAAAAGTTCTGGAATGAAGTATCTGGTTCCAATGCCCAGCTCTAACTCCCCAGTGGAGTTACCTCAGGCAAGGTATTAAATCTGAGTTTTATTCTTTGTTTATTCAGTTTAATATAAGGATAATAATATCTCTCAAAGTTGCTTTGAGAATCAAATTTAATCCATCTTTGAGCAATGTACACTTACCCAAAAAATGACTAAGTCCTTTGAAATGAGGAAATATTTCTTATTCATCTTTTTATTTATCCTATAATGCTTACTGCATAATAATTTGTCAAATTGAAGGAAGAATATTTTGTGGTGTGAATTGCTGTATAGTACAAGGGTTAGTAGTTATCCTAAATGGCATGTTAAACAAATGATTTAGGAAGAATTGAAAAGAACTGTATGTTCTTTGCCTTTACTTATTATCCCAGCTGACAAAGGTTGGTAAATTTGTAGAGATTGAATAAGAAGAAATAAAATCTTTACCTTTAAAGTTTAGGGAAGCATCAGACTCAAAATGAATAGGACAGTTGCTGGAATACGCTAATTACCAAAATGAGAGACGAAGGGCGGTGATTCATATCATTGAGGCATGCACAAAAGAGGCTCACCATGATCCACTTTATAGAAAAGGATAATAAGGGAAATGAGAATTATGCTGCTTTGGGACTTTTCAGTAACCATAAATATATTTAAGAGAATTAGAGAACACAATAAGATATTGTTTATCTTTTACTCCTGCTCTCCACCTACATTCACCCCTAACGTAGGGTAGGAATGTCTAGATTACAAATGAAAAATCAGGAAACATTGATAAATTTTTTCCATTGAAGTGCTTAAGAATTAGCAAATGCTGTCTGTCCAGATTAGGATATTTTCTATCTAGACTTAGCTCTAGGCAAAACTTTAAGTGAGACAAAATTTCTATTCACCTGTCCTCAGTCCCAGTTACCTGTTCCAGGGATCCCCAATGCCCCAGCCACAGACCAGCAGTGGTCTGTGGCCTGTTAGGAACCTGGCTACACAGCAGGAGGAGAGCTTGACTGTAATTCACCTGAATCATCCTGAAACTATCCACTCCTCCTGGCCCTGATCCATGGAAAAACTATCTTCCATGAAACCAGTCCACGGTGCACAAAAGGTTGGGGACCACTGACCTATTCCATGTTGCATTTGGTTCTCTCAATTCATTCAGGGAAAGTTATCTGATAGTTATTCAAACTAGGTGTCAAGGATTTACACAGACAATGCAGAAAAGTACATGAATTTCAAAGAGAAAAAAATTTTAATGCCAAGAAATTTCTCTGTATACATTATCTCAAAATAAGCAAGCAGAAGAGAGATTTGGGGCCCAAGGAACTTTCTGATGTCTCACACCATGGATGTGACATCCTCTTCTCCTGCCTGTAGAGTGAGAATATGAAAATCTTTGTGGAAAGATCCAAACGCAGCGTGAAGGGGAGAGGGCAGGATCAAGCTCTTTATACAATCAAAGACCACTTGTGGATAGCAGAGCAGCCCTTGTCTAGTGTTTTTAAGTAGGGGACCCGAGAGATATATGCAGAAAATACTAAGAATGGGAGTACAGTTTTTTTTTTTCAAATAGAGGATATTGTATTTTGCTAGTTTGCTTGTTTATTTTTGTCTGTTTTGAACTAAAAGAATTCTCAGAAAAAGAAATTTGACCAAAACAGTGATGGAAATTGATTTTCTAGTTGGAGTTTAAGTGCCATGTGAACTCCTTTTGAAGATATCTGATGTGTTTTCTAATTTCTTTTGAAATACCAAGAAATAGACATCATTCATTAGAGATGGCACTCATCATGGTATTTCCCATCGAAAAGGGCATAATCTTTCTGCTCTAAACATATTTAGCTTTGTTTGAATTATTGCATTTTAAATTGCATATAGGGGAAGCGAAGAAGATTTAAGAAAAAGCAACTGAAATAATTCAAGAAATGGAAAATAGAATCTAGGAGGGACCGTTGTAGATTAGGTAGTCTTAAAACAGTATTGCATGAATCAAATGCTTCTGTTATATCAAGTTAATCCTATCTTATCCAAACCTTGTAACCACCTTCGAAGGTATCACCAGTCCTAGAATTTCCTGGTGCTATGGGAACTTCGTTTTTCTGTGAATGCTTCTTAAATATATAAACCTAGATCAACAAAACTCCAATAATTTCTTAAATTTAAAAATGATGAATGTCAGAGTATATACAGAAAAAAATACAGACAACTGGAGGTATAAAAGTGCTTTTAGAGACAGAAAGAGGAGCAAGGATGGTCAGTGGATCTTTGAATAAATACATCTGAGAAACTTACGTCATTGTGTGTCAGGAGCTTTAAGGAAGGGGTATGTTACCCTGTTATGCATCCCCCGTCTGAATCTATCTTCATACTTTCAGGCAAAATAAGAAATTCTCATCACAATGCCCAGTCTGTGCCCAGCTGCTTTCTTATAAGTCAAGCCCTAATTGAAGGCTGGCTGTACAGATTAAAAGATTTCTATCCCTAGGGCTCTGGCTGTGTCAGAGGCTTTTATATTCTTGACGCCACTGCTCCACTTAATGAACCCTGTGATCCCCAAGGCTGCTGTTGTTTCAGTTGTCTGAACCTCGGTTCTTGCTGGTAAGCTGACCTGAGGCCCTGGAGGCTCTGAAACACTCAGACCTTGTTGCATGATACAATCCACCCCTTTTACCTACCTGGGATTGATTAATTTGAGAGCATTTCCAATCATGGTAAATTTGAGATTCATTTGAAAACCTTTGCAAAGAAGACTGAAGTTAAGGCCCAGGGTCTCCCCCACACAGAAAGACTTGAAGGAGATACTCTGCATCTTACACTGGGACACCAAGCGCTGTAGCTTCAGGAAAGTGGAAAACAGAACTAAGCATGTTTTCCACCCCAATTCTAGTGGACTGTAGGGAAGGTTGCTTTGACAATGAGTACAGGGGAACAAAAACAAGGAAAGAAAATAATCCTTGAGAAGTTAGGGCCACAGAGAAGCCCTCATAAATGTGGCAGCTGTAGTAGTATACATAGTGGGAATCTCAGACTTTGTCTTTGCCTAAGGACATCCTAACAAATAGGGTCCGCAAGTGCCTGGCAGTCGCAAACTCAGACCTCTGTTGGCGAAGGCATGCTCCTCCCAGGTCTCAGAGAATCCCACAGATAGCTTTACAGGGACAATGAGCAGACAAAGCCAAAAATAAATGTGTTACTTTTCTGTTGCCATGGTAATGTAACAAATTATCACAAATTGGTGGCTTAAACAAATAAATTTATCATCTTACAGTTATGTGGGTTGGAAGCTTGAACAGGTCTCACTGGGCAGAAAATCAGGGTGCAGGCAGGGTGCACTCCTCTGGGGAGAATCCACGCCCTTGCCTGTTCTGGTTTTTAAAGGCTTGATGTGAGAAGCTGTCAAACTCCCTAGTCAGTCTTATCAGAATTCTGCTACAATTATCTCTCAGTTATCTAGTCTGGGATGTTTCCTGACTCCATACCCTCTCCCAGAGTACAGGACTTTTCAGTTTCCTGAGATTAGATAAGCAAAGGGATCAAGAAAAGGTAGTCAAGGCTGGAATTATTTCTACCCCTGCTTTGGGTTACTAAGTTAATATGTGTGTGCAGCTACTAGTTTCTCTAGGCCTTTTTTTTACAACCCCAAGCCCTTGATTGGTTTACAGTCCTTTCCACACTAAATTATCTGACATACCATGACAACTTATATATGATATTTTTTCAAAGCCAATGGCTTCCCAAAGAGAGAGGCGGGGAGAAAAAGCATTTGAGGTGGCCATGAGAAAATAGTGTTGTTTTTTAGTTCTGAGCATTTCAGCTTTCAAAATGACAAACAAAGCAAGGTCATATCTTCAAGTTATTGTACTGGTTCATGGTTTCCTCCGAGGAAATGAAAGCAGAAAGTCATGTTTTACTTTCAAATACGAGTCATGGTGTTTATTAGCTGCCTTCAAACCCTTGTTAAGCTTATCAAATATTGAATCTCCCTCAATGGCAACTAACTCTCAGACAAAGCATAATATTTATAAAACAAAACATTATATATGTTCAAGATTTCAGGAAGAATAAGGGCATGGGGCACATGGGAGAAAATATTAGTTCAGCAAGTTCTGATGTGCAAAATCACCCCTGCAGGGTTTGCCCCTATTGACAACGTTGAAAGGAATAAGAATGAACATTTGGAGACACTCGTTTTGTCCCAGGCACCATTCTGAGTCCTTTACTTTGTGCACTACTCGTGACAACCCAAGGACTTCAGGTCAGAATGATTGTATCTCCAGTTTACTGAGGATGACATAGGCA
Source organism: Macrotus californicus (assembly GCA_007922815.1). Lineage (NCBI taxonomy): Eukaryota > Metazoa > Chordata > Mammalia > Chiroptera > Phyllostomidae > Macrotus > Macrotus californicus. The sequence continues at coordinate 11,554 of VMDR010029458.1, forward strand.
CAAAAAAGAACTTACTTACTTACTTAGAGATGGGATTTGATCCCAGTCAGGCTAAATAACTACCGGGTGCGTCCTTTCCTACTACCATAAAGAAGAAGGTCCAGCACTCTGGAATCAGATAGGTTGGTTTCAAACCTAAGTACTAGGACTAACTGTGTGAGCTTCTCGTATGCAAATTATTTGTCCTTTCTTTCTTGGTTTCTTTACTTTATAAAATAGAACTAATGACAATACTTTTGTCACTATGATGAGGACATGAGGTTAATCAGAATAAGATCTTATACCCACTGTTGTATGCAATTGATTTCAGTTGATGTTATAAATATCTTTCTTTTGTAAAACTGTCATTGACAAAAGACTTTGACATGCTCTCGCAGTTCATCCTCACGAATTCTGTGACAGAGTTAGAGCAGAGTTTTTTCATACTCATTTCATAGGTGAGATCCAAAGAAACCAACTAACTTGTCCAATGTCACATACATAAGTAACAAGTTCTGCTGACTTCCATATCACTAGGAATTCTACTGTGTTATACTTTCTCTCCTGGAAATCACGGCACGTCCTCTGTGGCTCCCCTCAGAACTACATGGCAATGCAAGCCAAAAAGCTGCATTAACTGCAGAAATGAATACCGTAGAGGAGAAGTGCAGGTACGAGACCCACTTTTCAGTTCTTTTAAGACAATAACTACACACATTACACGAAGATTTATGTAAAAAATATTTAATAGGAAAAATATGTTACTGAGTGAAAAAGGCATATTAGAAAACACCATTATCAAATAAGCTTACTTAAATATTGAGTAATGGTATTATGGGTAATTTAATTATTTTTCTCTCTTTTTTTTATTTTTCTCTTTTTTTTGTTGATATATGTTTGTTTCATTTTTCACAATAAATATGTATATTTCATCTAATGTACAAAGGATGAGGAGTTTAAAAATTAATGTTTAGGAAGGGATATATAATTTACAGCAATGTTTTTAGACATAGTACTTACCTAAGCTCTTCTTCTGCTTTACGCTTTAGAAAAAATAATGCTACTGGCTTTGGTGAGCCTTATAACATGTGCCCTTCCACAACTTCTCAAAAGACTTTTTCATAGGGTCACTTTGCGAAGAGGAGTAAATTTGGCTCCCTAGTGCTTTCATTTCACTCAGAATCAGCACCTTCTCTAAAGTGAAG
>VMDR010029459.1:0-12735 GCA_007922815.1 Macrotus californicus
CAATATAGAGGTTACATTTTCCAGAGAGCAGTTCACCTAAAAGGCTACTTTTTTTTTTTAGAATAAGTATTTGACTAGAACTTGAATTTAAATGCTGTGTGCCAAGTGGACCGGTTTTCTTTGTTAAGACAGTGTATCTTAGAACTGCTTTCAGAGGAAAGGTTTTGGGAAATAGACGTGTATGTATGACAGTTTTACAACTTTTGTTAGAAACAAAGCTGCCTCTAGACATTCCCATTTACAAAATATTTCTATAAGTTATTTGTTGACAATACTAGGGGAAAATGGAATTGGAAGTTGAAGAACTGGTAGGATAATAAAATACAAGTGTTTTTTGAATTGCTGTTTTCAAATTGACAGAAGAAGTTGAAGTACAGTGAACCTTGGAACTAGCTTCATTCTGTCTCCTGTGTGGTCAAAAGCATGAAGCAGTGAAGCTAGGCAGAGTGTCTGCTTTATTCTCATGTATGCTGGCATAAAGTTGTAAGCGAAGATACAGCAATGTCACATCAGGTGCTGTTTCAGAAATAGGGCAATATGCGTCTATCTCAGTGTGATGAATAAGAAGAATTACAACTAAGAAATTCTCTTAGCCATCCCATAAAAAGCATAGAAAGCAGGGGATACTGAAAGCTATTTGGTTTTCTCTTTTAAAATGCCCTAACGTTTTTAAACTACAAAGTAAGACATTTATTGTAATTAGTGCAACAGTGCAAACACATGTCAGTAATATTTGGGACATTCCTTGTCCCCCTGCAATAACCAAAGTTAAACTGGTATCCTTTGTCAGATTCTCCCAGAAGCCAATCCTGAGACAATTCAGGCGACAGTGATGTATTAAGGATTTACTTCCAGGACAAACCAGTAGGGAAATGGAGGAAATGGGTTAGAAATAGAGAAGTTCCCACACCAGGGTGAGGCTTCAGGAGAAATCCCAAGCTTCACCCTCTCTCTCAGAGAGCTCTGGAGTATAAATCAGGCCTTGGGGGCTTGTCTGCTTGGAAGCCAGGCTTTCTGCTCAGCCCAGTTCAAAGACCCACGGGGGCCCTGTAACTGCCAAATACCTCCAGTTCTCTTAAAAATGATTGAGCTCCTGTGCACAAAGCTATCTTCTCAAGGTCACAGGTGAGTCTTAGCAGCAAAGCATGCTGAAGCTGGGGAGGGGGCACAGAGCTGGTGAAAGGAGCCAGGGCATCTGGACGGGGCAGGACATTGAGATTTATCCTTCCACACCCTTTTCTATGCGCATGTAAATATGTGTATGTACAGGGTAGGGCAAAAGTGAGTTCACAGTTGCAAATATGCAAAACCCAGAGTTTATGCCTGTGTTATTATTCAGTAATTACTGTATTATTCCATGCAAACAACGGTAAACCTGCTTTTGCTCCACCTTATAGATCATATATATACACAGGCAAATGGGTTAACATTTGCAATAGCTGCGTGAATTCTTAGTAGTATTTTTGAAACTTCTCTGTAACTATGTCAAAATATAAAATTGAAAAAACAAATCATCACACAGAGTTAAATCTATTTCATACACGTTTACATGTCTGTGTTATTTTCCACCACATAAGCCCAGATTCGAGATTTCTGTTCAAAGAATATGTGGGTTTTCTAATGTAATGAAACGTTACTTTCCAGAGTCATTACATCAGCTACATTTCCAGCAGTGCAGAGTTCCCAAACCTCCATAACTTGCCCAGACCTGATACCATTACACTTAAATGCCTGCCACTCTGATAACTAGGAAACTGCATTTGGTTATTTTGATTTGTCCTTCTCTGATTACTCTGATGTTTGAGCATATTTTCATGTTTTTAGACATATTTTCCCCCATATCTTTAGCCCATTTTTAATGTTTTCATCTTTGTCTTTTTTATTGATGGATAGTTTTTTCTGTACTATTCTTGATTTTATGTGTACATTTTTTAAATGTGTGGCACATGTCTGTTTAAAATCTCTCGCATGGTGAGGGTCTAAATAAGGATGCGTGTGCTGAATGAGTCCATCAAAGCCTGCTACTCCTCACTCACGAGCTTGCTGGAGGCTCAGAGAAAGCCTGAAGTCCTGCCGCGGCCGCTTGGCAGCTCCTTTCAATAGCGGCACTCCTGGTGGATTTCTTTTTAATTACTATCAAAGCTTCCTATTCCCTGATGCTAAATCATGCTATAAAATAAGCTTAACAACATTGTCAATCCTGAAAATGCAATAGAATAATTCAGTTCTGATTCTATTTTTTGCTGCCTGGGAGACATGTTTAAATAAGAGTCCTCGCCATTTGCGATTTGCTTTGGAATTTTGTTTTATTAAAGTACGTGTCCCTTCTCCTGACACCTTGGTGAACAATTACTACAAGAAACTGGTTTAAACACTGTGATTTGATTTTTTGCACCGTTAAAGGGATGTAAGAAACCCAGCAGAGTTGATTTGGAATACAAGCCCATTGATCTTTATCTCTCCTAAAAGGTGTAAATATGATTGATAAAATTTAATGTCCACGAACTGAATGGCAATTTGCAGAGGTCTGTAATGAACATCTTCAACACTGTACTTCTAAATTAAATATGGCATTAATGAGAACCATTTAATGCTGTTCAGTTTTGCTCTGATGGCCATTTTAATTGGACTGCAGCTACTGTGACTCAAAAAGCTGCTGACAATGTTAGAAAACTGGGTTTGCACTGAAACACTACCTAAGAAGATGTTGGATTTTAATTTGCATGTATAATCAGTGAAGTTTACTTCTCATGCCCCTCTTTTGGAAGTGCAATTTGATCCAGTGGCTGGACAAACACGTAAGTGTCTCATTGTCAATTCTGTGACTTGCGTTGCGATGACAATAGCCTTTTTCCCAAACAAAACTCCATTTCTGCTTCCCCACTGTGGCTTCCGATTATAACGTGTAATTACCACACAGTCCTTTCTTCCTAAGGCCAGGCTTTCTATAGGTGACTATGAGTGTTACATGAGACTCGAGCTAAATACAAAATTTCAAAAGGGTAAACTTCATGGCAGAAGCAGAAAGGACTATGATAAGGCGTCCCAGATAAAACACTGTCCTGGGCAGACCACTTTTTTTCTTAAGCTGATAACAACTTACCTTCAATTGCATACAAAAATTTTAAGCTTTACTTACCCTCCACATTTTATGCAGTTGATGGCACACTTTACATCATTTTACATTGTGCATCCATTAACAAATTATGGTGCCTATAATTATTTTTCACGTTTTTGTACTTTTCACTGGTGATTAAAGTGATTTTTATATACCACCATTGTGATATTACAGTATGCTGGACTTGAGTATAAATTTACCTTCACTAGTTTTATGCTTTTCTATGTTTCGTGTTGTTTCTTATCTCCTTTCACTTGAACTTGCATAACTCTTGTTAGTTTTTCTTGCAAAACAGTTTTTGTAGTAATGAACTGCCCTAACTTCTGTCATCTGGGAATGCCTTTCTGTCTTCTTTTCTTCTGAAGGACAGTTTTTCTGGGTATGGTATTCCTGGTCGACCTCTTTTTTTTTACTTTCAGCATTCCATCCTGGTCTGTAAGGATTCTGCAGAGAAATCCACAGGAGCCTTATGAGGTTCCTTGTATGTGATAAATCATTTTTCTCTTGCTGTTTTTAAAATCCTCTACTGGTCTCTGACTTTTAATATTTTGATTGTAATGCAATCTTATTTATGTTGATTTTGCTTGGGTCTTGAGCTTCTTGTACTTGGATGTCCATAACTCTCCCAAGATTTGGGAAGTTTTCGGGTATTATATCTTTAAATCATCTTTCTTCCCCTTTCTTTTTCTCTTATTTTCTGAGACCCACCCATGACTAAATATTTATTCACTTGATGGTGTCCCATATTTCATGTAGGCTCTCTTTGCTCTTTTTCATTCTTTTTGTTTGTAACAGCTCATAAATAATCTACTTTCAAGTTTGCTGCTCTTTTCTTCTAAATGATCAACTCTGTTCTTAAAGTCTCTGTTGAATTTTTTCATATGTCACTGAATTCTGTAGCTCCAGGAGGTGTTTGGTTCTTTTTAATGGTTTACTATATAGGTTAAACATATCGTTCTGTTCTTGCATTGTTTTTCTGATTTCATGTAGTTGTCTGCCTATGTTCTATTGCATTTTATTCCATTTCTTTAAGATGATTATTTTGAATTCTTTATGAGGCAAATCCTAGACATCTATTCCTTTGCATTGGTAGCTGGAGCTTTATAAGCTTTCGTTGGCAGTGTCCTATTTGCCTGGTTCATTATGATCCATGTAACCTCTCATTTGCGTCTGTGCATTTGAAAGTGCCATTTTCCCATCCAGTCTCTACTGACTGACTGGTTTCAGCAGTCAGGTAATGACCTTCTGCTATATGATTCCTGGGCTGGTGGGATTACCTCTGAATTGCAGTTGTACTGGGTTGGTGCTAGTTATGAGGTTGTCTCTGGGTCTGCAGTGACATGCATGGTTCATGAGCTCATTACCAGAGGCCCAGGTGGACATAGATCCTATCTTGTCTCAGGGTGGATGGGCTTACCTCCAGTACTTGCTCAGTAAGGTGGCCGGAATGTGGGTCTAATTCAGGATCCACAGTTAGGTCCTCAGACAGCAAGCCCATTTCCAGGTGTATGAGGTGTGTGGCTTCCTCCAAGTCATTGGGACAGCTGCTGCCTGGTCACTTGATCAATCCCTCTGTAAGCAAATTTGCCTAGGATCATGGCTGACAGGGGCTTGAACTGAGTCCAAGGCTATTTAAGGTTACACAGCCAAGACTGAGGTCCACAGACGTAGCTCTGGAGACACAGACGGGTGTGTCTCCTGCCATGTCCCTGAATGAGCAGAACAGGTTGCTGACCATGGCCAGAGGATCCACTTAAGTGAGGATGTATGTGTCTCTTGCCTGCACACCATTTTATCAAAATCAGTTTTGAACTCCTCTTCCTAAATCCTAAAAAATAAAACACCAGAAATATGCAAAATTCTGTGTTTAGTTCCAAAGAACTAGATGAAGACCCTTGTTTTATTTAGATTGCCTCGGAAATAACAATATCAACCTATAAACTTGGTGCTATAACCAAATGGGAGAACTGCTTACTAGATTGGAGGGTCTCCTGGTCAGAAATAGTTATTCTGGAAACTGTTTAAAAGCTGTCTCCGAGAATGTCACCATTATTATGATTGTTTCATTTTACTGTAAGCTGTGCAAGTTTACAACTCTGCTTCAATCTAATTATTCATTCAGCATCATTTGGAATTAATTTCAAATAAACATTAATTACTCATAAACATTAATTACGTGTTAAAAACTCTTAGAAGAAGCATCTAATAAAGGAGATGCTCCTGCACACGCATACACACATGCAGATGAAATATCGCCATGTGGATGAAAAGGAACGTTTGATCTGTTTCTACTGAAATTATATTAACAAACTTGGTCATGGTACATTGAGACAATTGATGTGACCTAAAATTATTTAAAACACTTGTTTTAATTTGGGCAATCTTAGAAATTTACACTCAATTTAGCAAAGTACCTGTCTTAGGTAAAATACGATCTCTGAGCACGCAACTAAGAGACTCATATCAGAAACTTTAAGGTGTTGATGTGTTTTAACACACACATACACACCCTTTATATATTATTTAAACTCTGCTTATATTTAACACCATGCAAATATACAAGTAATTCCCCATCTTTGTTGTCAGATTGTTAATGCAAGCCTCTTTATTGTTGAAATAACGTTCATAGCCAGAAGCCAAAGGCTGCTGCTGCCAAAGGCTGCTGCTTTTCATGCAACTGAAGGATGTTTAAAACTTTGGTTAGTTTAAAGATGAACTAGAGTCATTATTTTTCATCTTAATCTACAACAGGAAGGTAGCCACAGCAAGGTGAACACGTAAGTTCCTGAATTATCTAGAATAAAACACAAGTCTTAAATAACTCTTGCCACATAAAAAATGAATGCAATGCTAGAATTATGGCTCAGGGCTTCAGAATAAGGGTGCTGCTACTGAGATTGCATAATCCATTGTCATTCAATCTTCTCCCTTAAGGAGGCACTACCTGTGAAACTGGTAGTAAGAATGATGTCTAATAAATGCTTTATCAGATACATGCACACACATAACACGCGCCTTTTCTCTGACTGAAATATCTTCCTTTAATGGCAGATACTAAGGTGTCAGATAAAATGGAATATCCAGGCAGGTGGTGGTGAGGCAGTGTAAATAATGGTACTGAGACAGAGGCAGTGACTTCTCTAGGGAAACAGAATGTTGCAGATATATGAGGCATGACAGTTCCCTCTGGCCAGTACTGGCTAAGGGCTGATAAACTTCCCAAGCACGGGTGTTAGCAATGGTTCTCAGAGTGAGAAGCCCTCACCAACAGCATCAACCTCACTTGGCAGATTATGAAAAATGGAAACTCGTGGATCACCTTCCAGATTTACTGAATCAGAAACCCTAGAGTGTTGATATGTTTTAAAGGTCCCTTCAGGTGATTGTTAAAGCTCTCAAATTGGAAAACCATTGGTCTGGAAGAAGCAATCATTTGCCACAGGAAGAAATGGAGACTTGACTGGGAGCTCTGTTGGGTCAGTTCTGGAAAAGTCGACTCCTGTCTGGTGGCAAAGCAAAGCGGGCAGACTCTGACAACACAATCTGACTGAGCCCAGGGTTCTGTTCCGCTAACCCCCATTTAAACCAGGAAAGTCCCCCAAACCTGGGGAAGAAACACTGCCATACAGATGAAAAAGAACAGTGGATCTGCTTCTGATGAAACTCTATTAACAAGCCTGGCCATGGTACATTGAGACAATTGATGCGCCCTAAAATTATTTAAAACATTTGCTTTAATTTGGACAATCTTAGACATTTACACTAAATTAGGCAAAGTGCCTGTCTTAGGTAAAATATGACCTCTGAGCATGCAACTAAGAGACTCCTGTCAGGGACTATATAATTCTGGAAGAGTCTCTAAAGTCAGTCACATAATTTAGGAATATTTTATAGGCTTATCATATCCCATTGACATAATGAGAACAAATAAAAAAAGACTGTAGCATAAATGCATATTTATTGCATTTCTGCACACCTCTGGAAAACATTAGATTACCAATTCTCCATAACTGTGGAGGATTATGGTAATTTAAAATTATAGACTTAATTTATTTAACATAAATTAAACTAAAATGCCCTTTAGCAGATTCCTTCAAGTTATGAATCTGAAAATTATTTTCTATTGGTAGCATTAAATGTATTTTATAGTTCAAATAGAAAAGATGTTTTAGAGTTTATTACTAAAATATGGACATTAACTCATACCAAGCATGGACAAATACTATTAAAATTATTCTTAGAAATTATCATCAGTCAAAAAGTCATAAATGCATACAGAAAGAATGCTGTCAGTTTGGCTGAAGCTGTTTCTAGGTTATTTTCCAAAACCTTCTGGATAAGTCACGTGTTTATATAGCTAAATAGCTATGAAGTTGCATCTCACTAGTTAAAAAACAGCAGTGACATTAGGATAGTTTTGTATTTATTTTATATTCCCCTTGGAACTTAGGACACTTTTTCATGATTAAAAAATGATTCTTGTTTCCTCACTCTCATGCTATTTGAGTGCATAACTCCTTATTTTTTTCTTTTGTCTTGAACTGAGTTCCTGTCTGACATGAGCCTAAGTGTCTAATTGTCCCTTGGAATGTATCACTGGTTTCTCTAGCACACACGTCATTGGAGTTATTCCCTCACTATAACGAATGCTACATGTTGTGATGGGTATTTCCCATTGCCCACCCTTAATTAACTCTCTGCTCTTCTCCACTTTGCTCTGTGCCTAGAAAACTGACTCGTATTCAACTGTGCTACCCCAGCTTCCCCACTCTTTCCAGTTTGCGTTCCGCTGGGATGGGACAGGGTAGCAAAGCACAGTGTATGAGGAGGGGAAAGCCAAGGACTGAGTCCCTCTGGCCCCTCCCTGTGAGGCTGAGACCAGTTGGCTGCATTCCACACTGATTGGTAGGCCTTCTCCTGAAATCACATCTCTCTATGTTCCCTTCGTTGTTGTCTTTCCTTTCCTCTCATTTCTCCTTAACTCTGTTAAACTGTCCTCAATTACTCATCTCTTCTTTTCAGAGACCTTGACTGATACAATTTTTGGTAGCCATCTGCTGGGCATAGAACAGTAAAAAGGACAACGCAGTATCAAAGCTACAAAATTTCTTTTTTTTTATTTTTTTTATTGTTGTTCAAGTTCAGTTGTCTCTATTTTACCCTTTCCACTGTCCCCTCCCAGCCATTCCCACTTCCCACCCTTGATCCTACCCACCTTTGATTTTGTCCATGGGTCCTTTATAGATATTCCTGAAAACCCTTCCCTCTTTTTCCCCTCTTTATCCCCTCCCACCTCCAAAATTTCTTTCTTTTGCCCCTTGCCTGATTTTCAGAAAACTAGAAGTATTTGTGTCGCAGTACTGTTTATGCTAGTCTCAGAAAAACAAAAGAAGTACCAGAGTAGAAGCATTAAAGCATCCCTTTAATGCCTCTGTAAAAAAATAAATGGAGGCAAACCATAATGCTCTATGTCTATAGAGCATTTTATAGCTTATTAAATGCTCTTGCACGTATCTCACTTTTTTAAAAGTCTGGGAAATGATGATAAAAAAAGAGAAAAATTGATTGCAAAACTTGCAGCTTGGGTGCAATGTTGTGTATCTTTAGAGAATATCTTACTCCATAGCAATGTATATAACCATTCTGATACATGTATAAAGCTCATACATACAAGTATGTAAAGCCCCTTAGTATGCATTCAATAAATGATGGTTTCCTTCTCTAATTACAAATGCAATATCTAATTTTGCTACTGTGTTGAATGGTATCTAAATAATTGTCTGGATTTTAAAACCTCAAACAAATATTCTATGCTGAAGTGAAGGAGTTCCAATGTAGTTGGAGGGTAATTTAGACACTATTATCTATTTGTTATTCAAAGCATCACCTCAAAACTTAATGACTTAAGAAATAATAATCATTTATTATCTTTCCAAGTTTCTGTGTGTCAGGAGTTTGGAAGTAGCTTGGCTGAACAGTTCTGTCTCAGCCTGCTCACGTGGTTGTTCATCTTATCTAGACTACAGCTGGAGATTCACTTCTCAGGTGGCTCACTCACATGGCTGGCAAGCCAGTGTGGGTAAATTGGTTCCTATTCATGTGGGCCTCTCCAGAGGGCATGAGTATCTTTATGATATATCTCCCAAGTGAGTGATTCAAGAGAGGGCATTTGAAGTTGCAATACATTTTATGACCTGGTCTGGGAGTCACACACCATGAGTTCTGCCATACTCTGTTGGTAACAAAGTCCATCCCTGATTCGATGTGGAAGTTGAATACACATGGTTATAGATATTGGGAGCTATCTTGGCTGCTTGCTAGTACATATAGCTAGGAAGAAAAATAATATGATTAGATATTCAAATGACGGTTATTGAGAGACAATGTCAGAGAGTTGAAAGAGGGGAGATCAATGAGGCTCATAATTGTAGAGAAGTCCTAGATGATGAAGTGAAACTAGATTTGAAATGGTAAGATTAGCAAATGTATGGAGGGAAGAAAAAGTGGAAGAATAAGGGCTCTTGGGCAATGTAACAAGGCAATGATCAAGTTTAGTACTCTGGGTATTCCTAAAGATGAGTGGTAGTGAGGTTTGAGAGTCAAGAGGAGCCAAACTGGGAATTGGAATTTAATCCTTGGAGGCAGCAGAAAAACATGTAACTGCCATAATGAAATTAATACTGTAAGTTTAAGGTGGTTGTAAAGAACTTATTGGGGTAGCATAGTAAGGAAGCCTTTGGAATTATTTATATTTGAAGAGATAAAGACCTAAACTAAGTTATTACTGGCAGTTGAGAGTGATGGGAAAGAAGGTAAGGGTGTCAAGGGCATTTGGGGAGAATTAACAAGGGCTGGTTGTCAACAATGCCTGAGTAGAGCCAATATTGACGCTGATCTTCAAATATAAATAACCTAGAGAATGAGCTGCCAATGGAGAGATGACAGAAGCTAATTTGGGGGGCTTGAAACAAGTGATAAGCTCTTAATAAGAAGATAGACTGCTGATAGGCCTGAAAGTTGAACCACAAAGTAAATAAAAATGGACATGTTAAAACTGTGTTTTCATTTGTGGTACCTGCTATCATTTGTGACTCTCCCCAGCCACCATCCTAATTTTTTAGAAAGAAGTTGGTCCACTAAGAATAATTCTTGTTATGAATAGAATATTTCCCTCATCTTCAGCAAACACTGACTGTTCTTTCTAATGACCTCACAACTTAAATTAACAGTCTGGTAAGATGACAGTTTAGAAAACAGATCAGAAATATGAAGTAAAGAAAGCTCTCAAAGGGAAGAAATGTGGAGTTTCTAATCTACTTTATGAACCAATGAGGCTCTGATAATTGTTTACATTTCTTCCATGAAAATGAGTGCTATCAAAGCACCCATGTAGATATTGGCAATTATTAATTCTGCAACTGAGGCCAGGGGGCTACTGAGACTTAACCAGTGTTAGAGATCAGCACTCATATCTTGTGAGTGACAGATCCCAGCTCTTTCCAAGAGGACAATATGCATTTCTTAATTCATTCATTTTTTGAACTAATATAGGAAAAGTACAAATATAACAAGTTCTCCTTGGCACTACTCCTTGGCATGAGAATTTGCCTGATTTAAAGTTAAAAACAATCGTTACCAAGACATATTTGCTAAATATCTAATTATACAAGAGCTGAGCCACAGATCCCTGAAACAGTTCAAATACAACTCACTGGTAAAATATCATTTTTATATTACGGGTACAGGTGGTGAGTGTGATGAGATCAGACACAGAATTTAATTAGGTTTGAAGGGAAAAGAGATGGGTTGTCAGGGTGCTTAAAACACATTAGAACATAAAATACTGCAGATGCCAAGAACTTAAAAAGCATTTTACTATGAAAATTTCAAATATAAACAATAGTACAACGAAGCCTCGTGCACCATCAATCAGCCAGAAAACACTCTTCCATATGCCTCCCTCTTAGACCCCAGAATCATACTCCAGACATAACGAGAACTCAGAATGTATTTGCCGAGGGATTCGGTAAGTTGACTGAGACTCGGATTCTTGTTCATTTCTCATCCACTTCATCGCCTATAACAATAGTGAGAAACGTATGACTTCTGTCAGAGTTGTCATGTTAAATAAATAAGCATCCTGTTGTACTTGTCATAGTTGCAGGATGCAGGGAGATGTGTTTTCACAATAAGCCCTGATATTTGACTGTGACTGTTGCTAAGGCAACAGAAGGGGGGAAGGCATCTGGGGTCCTGTGCTGCCTAGCTCCCCTAGGGTAATTTTTTCTTTTTTTTTTTTTTTTGAGCTCTACCTTTGCTCCACCAGTTGCTTCTCCTTCAGCAGACTTGCAGGAATCTATGGTAACTTAAATATGGTGACAAATGCCAGGGTTTGCTCTTTAGGTCTTATCAGTTTTCTGTTTTACTAAGGCTGGTGAAATCAACAGTGACTGTGAAGAAGGAATAACATAAGAACAATGCAGCACATTGGAGATAAACATTTTTCATTTTAAAGGTCATCACACTGGATGAGTTTCAATGAAATAATGCTGCTAAATACAGAGAATGTCTAGACAGAGACCTTGGAAGTCAAGGAGAAAACTTTGTTAAGACTTAGCCGCCTGGCTGTATCTCAGAGCATGATTCCCAACCAAAAGCAATGAGTAAGTAAAAGTGTTTTCAAAAGCATTCACTGGGGCCATTAAAAGTTTGTGTCAACTTTAAATAATCAAGATAATTTTTATTAGGCAGATTGAAATGACCACCAAAACCTATAAAGTTAAATCCGACACTCGAAGGAAAGCATTAACAAAATTTTATACAGTATACGCCTAGAATGTTAATAGTAAGCAAATTAGAAAGATCTCGGAGACATGTGGTCCAGCTTCCATCCCACCCTTGCATCATCGCTGCACTAGTTGTACCAAGAGCCCCACTCAGCACTCGGTGGGACACCGGCCCTTCTGGAAATATAGCCTTCCCGTGATGGTAAGGAACTCCTCATCAGGCGAAAGTCAGTGAATTCTGATTTTGGTATTTTGTTAAGAACAATGACAAAGGAGGAAATCCTGCCATTTGTGACAACATGGATGGACCCTGAGCATGTGATGTTAAATGAGAAAAGTCTGACAGAGAAAGACAAGTCCTGTATGGCATCATTTACATGCAGAATCTTAAAAAAATCAAACTATAAAAAGAGAGATAAAATGTTCGTTACCAGGGGATGTGGTCAAGGGCACAAGATTGATGCAGCTTACAAACCAGTAAATGAGCCGTAAAGATCTAATGCACACTGCAGTGAATATGGACAACACTAATGCACTACAATCATGAAACTTCCTAAGAGACTACACCTTAGTTATCCTACCCTCTAAAAACAAAGATAAGTATGTATTATAGTATGTATTATGGTAGAGGTGCTAAATATCACTACAATCACAATCGTATTACAATAAATACATGTGTCAAATTAACATGTTGTATACCTTAAATTTATGCAGTGTTATATGTCAAATATATTCCATTAAAACTTTATCCTTCCTTATGTTGCCCAAAATATTGCCCCTGTAACTTCAATCCACTGGCCATGATTAATTAGATGAAAAATTTCTCACGGC
>VMDR010029460.1:0-12734 GCA_007922815.1 Macrotus californicus
GAAAGTGTTTTTTCTTACATTAGAGCAAAGGACGGTAGAAACTTTGCCCCAGTTTATCTCTAATATTGTTATAATGTCCTTATAGTAAAAAAACAGGAAAAAAACGTAGCAGTTTTGTTTCCAAACAAGATAACATTGGAATTCTTTCATATGATTTTCCTATTGTAGCTTCTGAAAACTTTTCACCCACTTTATTAAAAGCTGATGTTGCAGAGATTTGTTTCACTTCTCATGAGAACATCCTTTTGATAGATTACACAAACTCAGAAGATTTCACAGCTCTTTGTCAGTGCATTGACATTTGGTTGAAATTGTCACTTATGTGAGGTTACTTTTTCTCTTTGGAAATGGCATTTAAAGACACAGTTGGATTGTGTAAATGGTTCACTAGCTGCTAATAAAACTTTATATGTGTATGTTCTTTAAAATTATTTAAAAATCACAATAATAATACAAGTAGAGAACTGAGGTAATCTAGAAAGTCTAATGAATGCCTTTGAGGCAAAGTAGGAAATTTGGGGGTGAAATTTTTGTTTCAGTTTCCTATTTCCACACAATTCAGAGAAAACCTTTTCATTTTCCATTGTATAAAAGAAGAACTTTTATAATTTCCACAGTAGTTAAATTCAAACTTTTCTCGAGGCATAACCACATATATGAAACCTAGTCATTTTGCAAAAAATATTGTCTTTCATTTATTTGTGAAATTTCTTATAATTTATTTATATATTTAATGGATACCTACCAGGTGCCAGGAACTTTCTGGTCATTGGACAAAAAGAGATAAAAACTCTTGAATCATGCATCTAACTGGGATGAAAGTAGACAGACAATAGACATGATAAATTAAAAAAACAAGTATTTCAAGTCGGACAGTGATATGTTTTTTGAGAAGAAAACTTAAGCCAGGAAGGACTAGGGGAAGTGAAAGAGCTATGTTGTAATTTTACATCTGAGGCCCAGGAAATGTCCATGTAAGAGACTGAGGTTTTAATCAGGGCCAGAGTGACATGGGAAGGTGCCCACGTGTTTTGAGCAGCGGAGTGGCATGATCCGATTTGCTTTGTGAGAGGAACGCCCTGGAGGGAGAGTGGAGAATAAATAAGGAGATAGAGTACAAAGAGTAGGAGTGAAGTGGAGAGACCAGCTGGGAAAGATGATGGGGCACCAATCAGGATGGTTGTAGGGAAGGTGACAGAGATTGGTTGTGGAGTATGAGACAAGGAAGGCCCCCAGCTTTGGGCCACTAAAAACTCCAAGTAGTGTTGTTGGTAGTACAGATACAGGTCTGGCATAAGGAGGAGAGATACGGGCAACAGATACTGATGTAGAAGTCTTCAACCAGCCTTGTAGTTTGCATTTAAAGCAAAGATGCTTGTGAGAATGCTGACGTGAATGAATAAAAACAGAAAGAGGGCAAAAGCTGAGACTTGGAACAATACAATGTTAATAAGTTGGAAGATGAGGAGGAATAAGCAAGGAAAAATTAAACTTCCCTCAATGGACTGTCTCGGGCAATCTTCGGTGTCTATTCTCAATAGAAAGGCATGAGCATGACCAGATTTCTGCCATACACTCAAGGGCCATCATTTTTATGCATTTACTGTTTCTTTTTTTTTCTTTTTAAAAAATATTTTATTTATTTATTTTTAGAGAGAGGGGAAGGGAGGGAGAAAAAGAGGGAGAGAAACATCAACATGTGGTTGCCTCTTGTGTGCCCCTAACTGGGAACCTGGCCCGCAACCCAGGTATGTGCCCCGACTGGGAATTGAACACGTGACACTTTGGTTCGTAGTCCAGCATTCATCCACTGAACCACATCAGTCAGAGCACATTTACTGTTTCTTGATCTCCCAAGAACCTGCTTCTGTCTGTACCATAAGGCAAAACAGCTCAAATTCCATGTAGCAGGTTATGGATGTCCTTGCATGCCTTGAAAATCTTTTTTCTCTGCCATGATTGATTTGTTTTCTACAGTAATGTCAGAGGCTCTTCTCTACTTTTAATATTGATTCTTCTTCTTTACTTGCCCATTAAATGTGGTTGTTTTCAAATTTATGTCTTCCATATTATTTCCCTGAAAAGTATTTTGTTTAATGTTTTTCTCCTATTCTTTGTTAAGGTGCTACATTGTGATGCTTGTTCACCAATTCTTTTCCTTCCCTTTTCTTTCTTAATGCCTCTGGAATCCCACCCTTTAATTGCCAACTCCATTGCTACTACCCATGATGCCTAGCTGGGGTAGAGAAAAATGAGCTAAAGTCAAAAAATTGGAATAGAGTGGAAGGAATGGCTCTGAGGAAGTCAAAAGTTACTGTGCAGTCAGAGATGGGTCTCATGGGTGAGGGTGAACTAGAATAAAGCCCTGAGCTCTGGCTTAGGTGATTATGCTTTGCTGGTATCTATATGTTACCTTTATACCCGACTGTACCATATATGTCTCACTGGCCAAAGAGTAGAAATAAATGATTATAATAAACAGGTGACACAGATGATATGCCAATACCTAAAAATCTAAAAAAAAGAAAAATTAAATTGATGTGGAAAATGTACCATTGTAGCTAGTTCTATTATTAAAATAAACAATCCTGAGCTGGATCAAAAATGGCATCTGAGCTGGAAATATATGTATCACTGGCGATAATTTACAGATTTTTGCCTCCCACATTGGTGCATAAGATCTTTCGTGGTTGTATTCTACATTCATTGATCTTGGCATCCTTGTGACTTGCACAGTGCTTGATGGTACATAATAGGAATTTGTTGAACTGGCCTACATGAAGGGATAGGCATTGCCATCTTAAATTTATTGATTGAAAACTATCCTAATACTTACCTTTTTCTTTTCATGATGTATCCTCTGGCATTCTAGAGTCATCTATAAAAGGAAGGAAGGAAGGAAGGGAGGAAGGAAGGGAGGAAGAAAAGAAGGAAAAAGAATAGAATTCATTGTTTCTCCCAAGAAAAGTCCTTTAAGCTAAGAAGGCCCTGTGGGTTCTAAATTGCAAATGTATTGAAAAATACATGTGGAGCTTCTGAGAGAGTATATGAATAAAAATAACATTCACTTTGATTTATTGAGGCCAAAGTTAGACCACTGTATTATAATTCTGGATTTGCTACTTTCTTTTCTCTTTAAAATAATAAATTGTTTAAGTTTTCTGTAGGAAATATTCATATAAGCTTTAACAAAAGTTTATAGTGTGTATATATTTAAAGGGCTTGTTTAAACACGCAGGCAGTGATTTGAGAAATATCCCAAAGAACAATTTGAGGAATCTGTATCGCTGAAGCAATGGAAAATCCTCATTTTTCCATGTTATCAGTCTAGTTGCTTGAGGCAAATATTGCAGAGAGAGTTCCTAACTCTTCGTCCACATTGAGGATACGTATTGAAGAGTGGTTCTCAAAAAGGAATGGATGTTTGGAAATGTGTAGGGATGAAGTTTTGGGGCTGTTTGCAGGCAGGAAGCAGTGGTGTAATGGTTAAGAGACAATATTGACACTTAGTGGGTGGCAGCTGGGGGTATTATCACCATGCTATACACAAGGACAGTCCTTTGCCAAAAAGAATCATCCCGACCAAAATGCTAGTCATTTCTCCTGAGAACTCCACTGGGACATGTCCGCTGCTGGTTGCCAGTTGACCTGACAAAAGGAAAATAAATGCTGACTTAGAACAGCTAGAGTGAGTGGCAGTGTCTCAATAATGTGACCTAGTCACCAGCCCCAACGTTGGGTTCATGTTCAAGGAAGCTATGAAAAGAACAAGCGTAGAATAGGGAAAAAAAAGTCTGAATTAAGGACAAAACTTACTTGCTGAGAAATCCCCTATCAGAAAAACATACCTTTTGGGTCCCCCTGTCTCCAAACATCCATTTTGTTTAAAAAACAAAACCAAAACCAAAATAATATATGAGACTAAAACACAAATCAGTTCATTCAACAAATAATTTAAGTATATTTTTAAATTCCAGGTTGCTTTATGCTCTGGTAATAAATATTTAACAAAATAAAATAGGGTCCCTCCTTTATATACCTCAGAGTCTAGAGGGATTGATCAGACTCAAAAGGTTTCATCTTTTTAATAAAAATAATCCCATCTAGAAGATTGAATAATATAACAGATGTTTACTTTGTATTTAAGTGAAAATGGAGTCATACTAACTCAAATATTAAGACCTAAGCCATAGTCAAATACATTGAGAAGGGCCAGTCAGCAGCCTGAGAAAAGAGATTTCTAGTTACATAGTAGGTATATCTGAATGCATACTTTGTGAGCCCATTTTTTATAAACTAAATTCAAAGTTAAAAAGCTTTGCCACATAGTCTTCACTGCTTTGACCCATTGTTTTAAAAATCAATTTTGCTAAGCTTTATTGTGATTTTAGTTTTTAAAGTGATTTGTTCATTTGTTTTGCTTGGCAAGTGAAACTGTCATCCAATTCAATAACAGAGTGAATGAAAAAGGGGCAGGTGCTAGGGGACTCTGGGTCTGAATTATCCAAGTTGGTTTCCTAGAATGATCACTTTTCCAGGGTAATTCCTTGTACTTTGCCTCTACCTAAGAGAAGAGTATGTAGATTTTATACCTTCCCCCAGCACCACAGCCAAATCATTTAAGAACATGTTCTGGTCAGATCAACAGGATATAAGGAAACTAAGACCAATTCACAGAATGATACATAAACAAAGATTGTCAGTACAAACTGCAATGCAAAGAATCTCCTTGGTAATATATTTTTTAAAAAAACACGTATCGACTGGTGTCCAGGTACTTGTCAGTACCCCTGCCCAAAGCAGGATGAACATTTGCATGTGGATGATTGTCTTCATTTCCTGGACGAGCTATGAATTCGGTGCTCTGGAGCTTCCAGTACCCTCACCTCAACGTGCTAAATCCATAACTCAGCATTAAAGAAAATAAGAAATGATGAGAAGATGTTGGTGTTATTCTAAGTTTATCGATCAAATGGACTGAATTGTTTCCAAGATAACATCATATCATTTCTTTTCATGGAAAAGGTCTGTCAGCTGTGAGTGCTCACACTGGAAGCTGTAGCATTTCTAGAGAAGTTGGTGGAACTGCAAATTCTTGGTTCTCCCACCCCAGGCATTGAAAATTCTGGGGAGAAGGCCCATCGATCTTTTAATCAAGGCTCTCAAATAATTCTGAAGCATCTTAAAGAGATACAGGCATAGATTGTATCATAAAATATAGATGGTGCCTAAAAAGCTACAAAGACATATCTGTGATGCTACCAGTGTGTAATGAAGAGCCCTGAGAAATAAATAAATTTGCACAAATAAGAAAGGAGAAAAAATAAATAAATTTTTCCTGTGATTCCTAATCTGGTGACCAGATTTTATCTCCCCCAAGTGATCAACAGATGCCTTGGCAAGACAGAAACTGGCTCATGAAGATCTGATGAAAGATCACAGGAAATATTTGCTTCAAATTTTGCATAACTCTCTGTTCTAAGGGAAATTGTTTTCTCACTTCAGCTAAACAGTTGTTTTCTGCCACTTGGAAAAATAGTTTTTATAGCTAAAAATGAAAAACTCTCTCTCACTCTCAGAAAACACATTCATATAACAGATACGCATTTGCACATGGAGAGAGAGATGAGTAGTTTCTATGTAAGTCTGTCTTTTCCTGTTAACAACTTTTGGGTAGGTATTAACATAATATGTTAACATAGATAGTAGATATGTAAATTTAGTGAATTATGTTTCCTTGGTCAAATTAAATTTTAATTATAAAATTCATTTAGAAACATTGTACCAAAGGGTCCTAGCCATTTTCTGTGTAATTAATATAATTTTCCACGTGTTTGGCAGAAATATGGCACAGTGGGATACCATTCCTGATGAAATGGAGGACAATGATAACTTTTCAGAATCTGTGAAGTTTGATGCTCGATCAATGACAACTTTGTTACTTTCAAGTAAGTAGGGGAAGGGTGGGATGCCCAGAGAGGTCACCCTTAGAGTGATTGACATTGTATAAAATTACAGTCTTGAGACTTATCTTAAATGTGTATGAATGTTAAACTAATATTACTGGATAAGTAGGCCTTTCTCGGTCTTGAGAGAGAATGCAACATAAGCTTAAATTGAAGTAAGGAAACATTATAATAGATTCAGTTCATCCACAACATTGATTGAGTTCTCTGGTTTCCCAGCCACTGGACTGGGTCCTGGAGATGATTATAATCCTAGCACTGTGAATTAATCTTGGAAAATCATGGGTGGTAGGCACTTGTATTAGTTTCCTAGGGCTGCTGTAACTAATGATCAGAATGAGTGGCTTAAAACAACAGACATTTATTTTCTCACACTTCCGAAGGCCAGAAGTTTGAAGTCAAGGTGTCAGCAAGGCCATACTCCCTTTGAAGGCTCTCGGTTAAGAATTCTCTCTTGCCTCTTTCTAGCTTCTAGTGGCTCCTGATAATCCTTAGCACCACACCTTGTTTGTGACTCCGTCTCTACATG
This sequence comes from Macrotus californicus, assembly GCA_007922815.1. Lineage (NCBI taxonomy): Eukaryota > Metazoa > Chordata > Mammalia > Chiroptera > Phyllostomidae > Macrotus > Macrotus californicus. The sequence continues at coordinate 6,496 of VMDR010029460.1, forward strand.
GTCTTTTCCCCTGGTGTCTTTATGTCCTCTGCTCATAGGACATCAGTCAGTGGACCAGGGCCCATCCTAATCCAGTATGACCTCATTTTAACTTGATTATCTCCAAAAAGACCCTCTTTCCAGAGAAGTTCATATTCACAGATACCCAGTGTTTTCAGCAATATCTTTTTGAGAAACACAATTCAATGCATAACAGTGCTGAACAGGTGTTTGTACAAAAGACCTCAGCATAAGTAGTACTTGGCTTTATCTGGACAGGTTCTTTTAAGGTGTCGAGACAGAGGTGCTTAATTCTGCTTAAGCCCTTAAGTATATTTTACCAGGAGATGGGGTGGGGAGGGAAATGTCATAAAGATATTTTAGTCAGAGGAGGCAGCAAATGCAAAGTTATAGGATCTTATATGAATTCTTACATAGAAAATCCTGAAGTACAGACCACAACCCCAAGGCATGATGGATCTTGCCTCCTGTGTTAGCAATAGATTGAAGAATGTGGCACCAATGAGACAAGGAGAAAAGGTTAAAAAAAGATAATAATAAAGCTTTTAAAGGTGGAGATGTTGAGAGACTGAGGAAGGAGAACAGATTCATTGGGAATGGACAGAAAGCAGAGCACACACACGACTTTTGAGAGTTTTTAAAAGGCAGCACACAGACGAGCTGTGAGCGTAAATCGGAGGTGAAAGGGCAGAGGACTCAGGGTCCTAGGCTTAGTCAATCTGGCAGATGGAATACCCTACCTTGCTAGAATCGTGGGCTATTCTTTTTCCTTAGATCTTTCCTTGTTTTTTCCTTTTCTTTATTTTCTTTTTCTTTTCTTTTCTTCTTAAAAAAATTCTCTCCCTTTCCCTTCAATACCTCATAGAATATTGTTCAACAGTGTCTGAACTCTTGTTTGTAATTTTGTAGTTTACTTGAGGAATTTTATTTTCACCCAGAGTATATTCCTGTATGAAACAGAAGAATACATTTATTCACATATGCTGGTATTAATATTAAAATGTCTTAACTAATCCCCAAAATGAGACAAGCACAGCATGTAGAGAATAGTCCCTTCTCCTGGAGGCTTAGTGAATAGGTGAGTAAATCAAATGTCCATAGTGAGGGGTGTATTGGTTTAGTCTGTGATTGTTCCTTTCACTACCTACTGAATAAACAAGGACCAATGTTTCTCTTTTTTATTTCAATAGGCTTCGTACTGATCATATAACTGCAGATTACACAAATTTTAATGAAATAAGAAGACTAAGTTTTCTAATTTACGTTGGGCTTTTGTTTTTTAGATCCTAAAAATGGCCCTACCCTTCAAGAGAAACTGAAGTCCCTCAAAGCTGCGCTGATTGCCCTTTATCTCTTGGTGTTTGTAATTCTCATACCTATCGTTGGAATAGTGGCAGGTACCGTATTCTAGAGCTCTGAAATCCAGCAGCTCATCATGTGTTTTAGTTACTCTCGAAGCAAAAAGAAGCATGTAGTCTTTTGTATGTGGAAGATTCACCCGGTGAACTTCATATGACAAAGTGTTCCTCAAATTTAGTAAATAAAAATAAAAACCAGAATCCTCAAAGTTGTTAAGTGAAGAAATACAAAAAGTGAAGTAGAATAGAAAAATTAAAGATTAGGATAAAAATATAGCTGTAGAAAGAATTGACATTTTCGAAAATATATTACTATCTGAAGTCCTACAGATGCCTAGTGGTGGGTTACTAATTTCCTGATAAGTGTCCTTGTTGCCAGTGTTAAATTATGAACATGATTATTGACATTAACAATGCCTAAAATACAAAAACAAGCCAGTTGAGATGAAGTTCCTCTACTGTTGGTATTGAGGGCAAAAAGGAATATTCTTGTAAGTATTTTAAAAGAAAATAGACCTGGCTCGTGTAGCTCAGTGGATTGAGCTTGGGCTGCGAACCAAAGGGTCACCGGTTCAATTCCCAGTTTGCACATGCCTGGGTTGCAGGCCAGGTCCTCAGTGGGGGCCATGTGAGAGGCAACCACACATTGATGTTTCTCTCCCTCCCTTTCTCCCTGCCTTCCTCTCTCTCTAAAAAATAAATAAAATATTTAAAAAATAAAAATATAGAAGAAAATAATGGTCTATTCTTCATTAATATCTTCAAAGTTTATATGGCTGGCTACCTGTTTCATAAAGCCATTTTTAAAAAACATCTCTAAAAATAACTTAATAGTATCCCCTTAAAGAAAAGAATCAGACTACTATACCTGGGCTCAACGTGATATTTTCCAGGTATGTGCGTTCTTTGGAGAGTCTGACTAGAACTGGGGATAGATCTGAGGACTTCCGCGGGGGTGGCTTGCATATATCTCAGTCAGGTCTGTAAGCATTCGTCCCCTCAGTAGCATTTTTGATGTACTTGATTGGAATTTGAGTTTAGATGCCTTGCAGCTCTCCTTTCTCTGTGACTGGCAAAACAGACATATGCTCTAATAAGAGATAGGCTGGGAGTAAGACAGATTTTTATGTGCATATTTATCAGCTTAACAAGAAATTGCTCCTCAACACAAGGCCACACTTCCTTTGCTAAGAGGCAATCTAAAGGAATATTCCAGAACAAAGCCAAAATTCTGCTGAAAAAGAAATGATAAAACAACAACAATGGGAACAGTAGCTATCATTTTGAGCACTTGCTGTGTTCAGACACTGGGCTCTACATTTTTCCCAGATCATCTAAATACACCTTTCAGGTCACCCCTGAGCAGACATGCCCCTGTCGTCGTCATTATCCACAGAAGGAAACAGGCTCTTCAGTAGTGGGGCTGGAGTTTCTCACCCACGACCCTTGACTCCTGACCTGGACAGTCTACTCTCTCCCAGTGTAATTGGGTTTTCAGCACAAAATATGCTTGAACGATTTAAAAAAAAACCGAGTTGTCATCATTTTAGCCAGGAAAATATGTTCCACAGGTAAAGATCATCCCCTGTTTTGGCCACCAAAAAACAAAAGAAAAAAGAAAAACCAACCCCGACAAACTGAAACACTTAGCCGATCAAACCAAACACAGCCATCGAAGTAAAAAAAGCTGATGTATCTGTCAGGAAATTAACTTCTCGATGCACTGAGGGCATCTCTCCTTCGTCTATGTGCACGCTTATCTGCGGCTCGAAAGGCCTAACTGAAAGATGTTTTATTTTTTGTGATTATTAGCTATCAGCCAGCTATAATTTGGGTGAATTTCATCACCTTTGTATAAACCATGGTCTGCAGAGCCTGCCCAGGAGTGCAATGTCTTTCTAATAAGCTCTGTAGAATATCTGTACAGAATTTGGGGTTCCAACCAAGTTCAAACTCTCTGACCTATTAGAAAATACTGTCACGTCAACACATTTGTTTTACGGTTGACAGTGATTGATCTGAAGTGGTTTGATTTACTAAAACTACAGCAGGTATCCATGAAGACTGATAAGAAGTTAAAAATGTTCAAATTCAATAAGTTCATGTTAACACCCAAATTCATCACAAGTTGAAATAGATCTTATTGTGTCTATCACGTTTGGATAATAAACAGCTGACCATCCATTTACAACTTCAATTAAGTTGTAGATCAGAATATTTTCCAAAAGAGGAACTAATATTCCATGCATAATCACTACTTACTATCAAAAAGTTGCAATTATAGAAAAAAATATATCCCTAAAATGAGAGTAATCACTTTGTTTTGGCAAATATGAACTGGTGGGTAAAGTAAAACATTGTACATAAAAACTCTACGTAAACCTAAATGTCATATTTATAGAAAGATGTTTCTGAATTATAAAGTCTACTTCATATGCTACCTTTTCCTAAAGAAGCTACCGGGTCACTGGTAGAGTATAACAACATGATTATGACTCTGGTCAATAAAATATAATTTAACCTTAATCTATATAAATTGTTATTGAAATACTGAAAATTCTTCAGCTCAAAATAATACAGATTTTTGGTAGGAGAAGATACTGCCAACATGAAAGAGTGATTGTGATCTGTAGAATCAAATATAACTCGCTCCCTAGGTCTTTGCTCAAACCATAAAACTCGTCTGCTTTCAAATGTGACAAAGTCAACAAATGCCATCTCTCCAATTATAGTGGAGGAAATAAATCCTTGAAAATAGAAATTCTGGCATTCTTTACCTGGGCTTATGACACAGAGTTAAATATTTTTAACTAAAGTAAAGGTCAAACTGGTTTCCATTCAGAATGTGGAAAAATAAGCACTGTTGTGTTTTTAAATCTATAAACAAAATGTTACCTTTATTGTCAATTCATGCTGAAGTCGATGTCAAATAAAAACCTTTGGTCACATGAACCTTCTGTTAAATCAGGTCTCTCTTTTATACTGTCCAAAAGGGCTGCTTTGCCCATGTAAAGTAGAAATTGATTCTAGTATAAGTAAAATTATATGGTTGAACAATTAGATCAATTTTCCTAGTAAAATAAAGCACAGAGATTGCTCTACTCACTGCAATACCAAACCTCCCCTCAATTTTTGTATTACATAATATGAATTTTCCCTAGTTATCAATGTTGTAAAAAATGGATATATAAATCACAGTGAATCCAAAATATTAAAAATAACAAAAAGGCTGAAACTTATCGAATGCTTATTATGTGCCAGGAATTATTCTAAGCACTTTACGTATATTAGCTCATTTAATTATTTAAATACTGACTATTACTATTCCATTGATACAGAAGTGAATTAGAAGCATTGACAGGTTAACTTGCCAAGGTACAATTTACAAAGGAAAGAGCAAGGATTGCTAACCCAGGCAGTTCCAATCCAGAACCTGTATTCTTCTTTATTTTAAAGATTTCATTTTTTTTCTTTTTAGAGAGAGGGGAAGGGAGGGAGAAAGAGAGGGAGAGAAACATCGGTCTGCTGGCTCTTGTGTGCGCCTCCAACTCCCTAACTCAGGACTGAACCTATAGCCCAGGCCTGTGACCTCACCAGGAATCCAACCGGTGACCTTCCTTTTTGTAACATGACTCCCAACCAGCCGAGCCACACCAATCAGGGCAGAACCTGGATTCTTAACTAAAAAGAGGAATAATCATCATGAAAGGAAAATGTTTAAGGGACGACTTTGAGTTTCAGTTGGTTTCCTTTTCAGTTAATCAAGCAGGGCTTTATATTTAGTAAGAGCTTAATAAATAAATCATGTAATTGATGAATGCATGAGTAAGGCTGTCAATCCAAGAATTGCCCCCACACTTAATTTAATATGATGAGACCCTACTAAGAAATATAATTTTTGTCCAATTTGCTGATAAATTAAGAAGTATAAAATAATGAACATTTAAAATGGTCTCTGTTGTGGGTCATATCAAAATGTAGTCACACATGTTTTATTAATTCAAATAAGCTAACTTTAGAGAAAATGTAACTAAAGACATATGATAAAACGTGTTTTTTAAAATTGGGATTTCATTGCATATATATAGTTCAATACTTACTGTTAATATAATTATGTCTACAATAGCACCCGCCATCAATGGCTTCTTTCAGTACAGGTGGTAAATGTTTCCTCTGTAACTAAGAGAACCTCTTTCATGGTTAAGGCACTGAAATTTGAATGGAACCTTCGTATGTGTTGCCTGTGTGCTGTGGGCTTTACATGCCTTATCTCATTCATCCTTGGCATCACTGTTGAGACAGTTACTATTTGCAGATCTCTCAGGGCACCTAAGAAAAGGAGGTAAATCACTTGCCCAGAGTACCCCAGCTAATAGTGAGGAGCCAGACTCCAGAGTCAGGCAGCATGACCCTGTGTAAACACCAGGGGCCCATGTATGTAGCAGGTACCCTGAGCTAAGCGTTTCTAAATGTTTCTTTTTTCCATAGGTTATATTATTAATTCTTAAAATCCTATAAAGCCAGTACTATTGCTGTATCATTTTTACTCAGAAAACTGACAGTTCAGAAAAAGCTGATCATGTAGATATATTTTTCAAACACAAGTATATGAAGTTATTTTCATTATTGCTTAATAATGGTGAAGTATAAAAATTTATACATTTAAACAAATGTGAATGAGAGACTGATATATATGTAGATAAAAGGTATAAATAATGGAGGTAGAGATATGAAAAGATAAAATCTTAACCATCACTGGTTAGTGGTAAAATAGTGTTTAATGTTTTCGTTATCGTGTATAATTATGTATTATTTTTATCTGCAAAGTTAATGTTTATTCTTTTTATTTTTTAAACTGTGAACATACTGTTCCAGATCCTT
>VMDR010029461.1:0-12739 GCA_007922815.1 Macrotus californicus
TAAACCCAAATAAATATGATCCTAAGCTAGAAGAAAAATCTGATTCATGAAACCAAAAGTGATCAATTGTGATGAGCTCCCTACATCTGTGAGGGAAAAAAAATGTTAAGACACAGCCAGCAAGCAGTAGATATTGCTTACACCAGTATTAGTAATGCTACTTTGAGAATGATGAGGCAAAAAGGCACACAAGCACCTAGAGACCAAGGTTGGGTTCCTTTAGCAAGGTCAGAAGTTAAAAAGTGGTTTTAATCTCTTCACTAATAGAGTATCATTCAATTCATCTCATGAAAACAGTAGGTAAATTTCATCTAGCAAAGGTCTGTTTATCCCTCAGAAGTTTATGGAGAAGTATTTTACAATACTGGAATATTTGAAAAATTGTATCCAACACCTACCAATGCATATGTACCCAAATACTTGGATCTCAGACTTTATCTCTTTCCACTTAACAGTCAGTTAAGGAGTCATCCAAACATACTTGCACATATATATACAAATGTGGAATTTAAAATTTCTAATAACATGAGATCCAGAAGAAAAGATTATAGAATCAGCTTTAGGTTCACTATCACTGACAGGGCGACCTTAAGTCACTTAATATCACTGAATCCCAAAAACATTTATGAAATGCCTATTACATTCTTGTACTGTGTTAGAAACTGGGAATGCAGATATGAGCAGAGCAGTGCTTACTCTGGAAAACAGAAGCCAGCTAGGGACATAGACAAGAAAGCAATGATGGCAGTATATAAAATATGTTAGAAGACAGAGGTTTGAAAATAATGCAATATGAACACAGAATATGCATGGAAGTGGGTTGTCAGGAAATGCTCTCAACAGTTCCACAAATGTTCATTTAGTGCCAACTAAGTGGCAGACCCCATCTTTGGCATGGGAACCAAGGGGCCGAATGACCCTTGGAATGTGCTTTCTAACCTCAGGTTCAGGGATGAGCTGTATGTTAGGATCATGCTAATTTTCACCAAGAATGGACTCATAGCTTTCTTCAGATTCCCTAAGGGACTGATGATCAAATAAGAGGATGAGAACCATAGGTCTAATGAGAGGTAGAAATTCTACATAGACACCAATCTTAAACAAGCAATAGCTTTCTAGGAAGAGAAGGGGATGATGGGAATAGGGCTACTGTACTCCATTTTATGGGTTACTCACTACCTAAGCGGGCCAAGCAGAGAGGATAGGAAAGGCTGAAAAACAGTCAGCTTTCAGCTCACCAAGCCTTATATCCCAGAATGGGATGCCTCAACACAGCAGAGGCTTCTTCTTCTATTTCTCACAAAGGTACCATCTATTACCAATCGGCATATCCACAAAACTGATTGCCTGGATGGAGAATCATTTCTAATTTGCACAACAGCAGTGATGGGCTGGCAGTGGCCCTGGATAGAAAAAGGGCATTTCCACAGCTTACAGTAGTTTCAATGTGTGAAAGTCTGAGAGACTATTCCAGTTCAGTGATATTCGAGAAGCTCCTGGATTAATTCAAAGGTGTTTGTAGTGTGATGGGTGGAAGATAAGGTTGAGGAAGTAAAAATGGGCAATTATAAAGGAATTTGCATGCCCAGTAAAAAGAATCTGGACCTCATTAAAGTCAATGATAAGCCATTATATTATTTTAAGCATGAAAGTAAACAACTCACTTTGAAAGCATCACGGAGGATGGACCACAAATCTAAAAACCAATGGAGTGATTCCCACAGTAATCCATAAATTATGAGTCCCAGATTAAGGCAACAGGGACAGAGAAGAAAGGACAAACTTTAGAAAAATGTAGGGGACAGAAATATTATAACAGGAGGGAAAAATGAAATAACAGAAGGCATGACTATGTTGATATAGAATGAGTAAGGAAAGAAGAAAGAGTACAGGATGAATGTCATTTAAGAGTATCAGAATGAATATATGAGGTCAGTTTTATGCCTACTGGATTTGAGATATACTTGTGGAACATCTAGAGCAGAGGTGTCAAACTCATTTTCACCAGGGGCCACTTCAGCCTCGTGGTTGCCTTCAAAGGGCCAAATGTAACTTTAGGACTGTAAAAATGTAACTATTCCTCAACAGTTAAGCGACAGCTCTGCACTGCCACAGAGTAGAAACAAGGTGCCTGGCGGATAAAACAAGGTGGAGGGCCAGATTCAGCCCACAGGCCTTGTGTTTGCCACCTGTGATCTAGAGAGAAACATCAAGCATACAGTAAAATATCTGGTCCTGGGATCTAGGAATATGGTCTGGCCTAATGATATGGATTTCAGAAATCATCAGCACACAAAATAACTAAATCCTTAAATGTGGAAATGTGGAAATATGGGGGCTTCCACTTAAGAACAGGGCAGTATGGGCACAGGGATATTAGAGAAGACCAAAGGATGAGACCTGATGGAACATCAATAGTAGAAAAACAAGTGAAGGAAAAATACCCAGAAGCATTCTAGAGGGGTGGAATTTAAAGGATAGAGTTTTTGATTGTTACAATATTACAAAGAGTTTCAATAAGTTAGGAATTAAAGAGTCTCCATTAAGTTTTTAGATTAAGAGCACCATTGGTAATCTTGGCTAGATCAATACAAGTACTAGAGACAGAAGGCAAATTCAGCGAAGGAAGAAGTACATAAAGGCAAGGACTCAAAGAAGGTAAGTTCTCAAGCCAGCTGAGCTCACCATTTGCTGCAACAGAGATCCTGTGTTAAAGCGATTGTTAGAGCCAGTGCACAGACGAACATGTGGAAACCACATGTAGCAGAGGACCTTTCAGAAGTTAAGTCATGATGTTTGGGGTGGAGGAGTTGAAAGCAAACAAGAAAGATCCAATAGGGTGGAGGGGTAAGTGGCAGGAACAATACTGGAAGATCTGCTTTCACCTCTCTTATTCAATATAGTACTGGAAGTCCTAGTCGCTGCAATCAGACAAGAAGAAGAATAAGGCATACAAATTGGAAAGGAAGAAGTAAAACTGTTCTTTATTAGTAGATGACATGACAATGTAGACAGAGATCCTCAAAGATTCCAACTAGAAATGACTAGAACTGATAAATGAATTTTGCAAAGTAGCAGGATACAAAATTAATTATCTAGAAATCAACTGCATTTGTATATGCCAATAATGAACAGAAAGGGAAATTAAGAAAACAATCCCACTCACAATTGCTATAAAAAGAATAAAATACTTAGAAATAAATGCAACCAAGGATGTAAAAGACCTATACACTGTAAGACACTGAAGAAAGAAATTAAAGAAGACACAAATAAGTGGAAGCACATACCATGTTCATGGATAGGAAGAATTAACATCGTTAAAATGTCCATTCCACTCAAACAATCTATAGATTCAATTCAATTCCTATCAAGATTCCAATGATGTCCCTGGCTGGTGTGGCTCAGTGGATTGAGTGCCAACCGGCAAAAGTAGGGTCCCCAGTTCAATTCCCAGTCAAGGCACATGTCTGGGTTGCTGGGCAGGTACCCAGTAGGGGACACATGAGAAGCAACCATAGATTGATGTTTCCCTCTCTTTCTCCCTCCCTTCCCCTCTGCCTAAAAATAATAAAAAAATCTTTAAAAAAGAAAAGGATTCCAATGACATATTTCACAGAACTAGAACAAATATTTCAAAAAATTCTATGGAACCACATAAGACTCCACATAACAAGAGCAATCCTGAAAAATAACAAAGTTGAAGGAACCACTATGCCTAATATCAAACTACACTATAAGGACATAGTAATCAAAACAGCATAGTACTGCATAAAAACAGACACATAGATCAATGGAACAGAATACAGATCTCAGATAAACCCACATCTTTAAAGTCAATTTATATTCCACAGAGGAAGCAAGCACATACAATGGAATAATTTATTCAATAAATGGTGTTGGGAAAATTGGACAGATACATGCATAAAAATGAAACTAAGCAAACTTCTTACACCACACACAAAAATAAATTCAAAATGGATCAAAGACTTAAATGTTAGACCCAAAATCATAAAAATCCTAGAAGAAAACATAGACAGCAAAATCTCAGACATTACTCATAGCAATATTTTATCAGATATATCTCCCCAGGTGAGGGAAACAAAAGGAAAAAAATAAACACATGGGACTACATCAAACTAAAAAGCTTTTACACAGAAAAGGAAATCATCAACAAAATAAAAAGACAACTCACAGAATTGGAGAATATATTTATCCATACATCTGATAAGGGGTTAATATCCAAAATTTATAAAGGACTTACAAAGCTCAACACCAAAAAAATAGACAACCCAATTGAAAAATAGGCAAAGGACCTGAATAGACACTTCTCCAAAGAGGACATATAGATGGCCAATAGACATGTGAAAAGATGCTCAACATCACTAAACATCAGAGAAATGCAAATAAAAACCACAATGAGATGTCATCTCACACCTGTCACAATGGCTATCATCAATAAATCATCAAACAACAAGTGCTGGTAAGGATGTGGAGAAAGGGGAGCTCTCTTGCACCGTTGATGGGAATGCAGACTAGTGCAGCCACTATGGAAAGCAGTATGGCGATACCTCAAAAAAAGTAAAACTGGATGTGCATTTTGACCCAGTAATCCCACTCCTGGGAATGTATCTGAAGAAACCCAAAACACTAAATCGAAAGGACATAAGCACTCAATGCTGCAATTGTAGCATTATTTACAATCACCAAGATATGGAAGCAGCCCAAGTGTCCATCAGTAGATGAGTGGATAAAAAACTATAGGATATTTACAAAATGGAATACTACTCAGCCATAAGAAAAGAACAAAATTTTACCCTTTGTGACAGTTTGGATGGACCTGGAGAACATTATGCTAAGTGAAATAAGCCAGGCAGTGAAAGACAAATACCATATGATCTCACCTATTAGAGGAACCTAATGAACAAATGGAACTAACAAGTAAAATGAGGACAGACTCATGGATGGAGAGTAGGATGACAGCCAGTGCGGGGTACCTGAGGAGATGGAGGGATCGGGCAAAAAGAAAAAATGACTGATGTACATGGACAACAGTGTAGTGATTGCTGGGGGTAAGGGGTGTGAGGGGACTAAATGGTAATAGAAAAATATACAATAAAGATTAAATTAAAAAAAAGAAAGCAAACGAGAATAGAGAGACACTTTGTTTTTAAGATGAGAGACTTGATTATGATTACATTACAAGATCATAAAAATAAATAAACGAGGGAGTGACAGGAGAAAAGGGGGCTTAATGATAAAGCAGCAAGGTTCCCAAGAGGATGGAATCGAGATGAGATGGTACACACAGGTGGCAGAATTCATTGCAGCAGCAAAGAAAAGCACTTTCTTTTTCCTCTTGAGATGAGGTAGGGGTACAAACAGCGAAGGAAGAATAAGGAACCAGAAAAATAAGGGCACTTATGGCCTGATGGCCTTTACTTCCTAGAAGGTGAGAGATGAGATAAAAAGAAAGAAGAGGGTTTAAAAAGGTGAAGGGAGGAATCTTGGTAAATAGAGACAGGCCTACACTGCAAAGGAAAAACGTGAGGCCTTGTTAAAGACCCAGCTGAGAAGGAAGCCCAGAAGTTTAGTGTGGCCAAAGAAAATCCACGAGTGTTTTTTTTTTTCTCTCCAGCAACCTTATGGACGTAGGCTTGGTGGAAATGACATAATTGAGTCAATTAATTTGAATGTAAAATAAGAATAATCATCTCTACCTGCTTTCCACACAAGAGGTTGATATAATAGAATCAAATGAGATAATGTTAAGGCACTCCTTTACATGCATAATTAATTAGGTTAGGGCACCCTCAATGAGTGTTTACAAAGTGCTAGTTATTGTATACTTTAGACCTGCCAGTCCCATTATTATATATTATTACACCCAATCTACAGATGAAGTGAAGCATAGAGAAGCTAACAGCTTACCCTCTTAGTACTACATCTGCATTTCAGACATATCATTAACATCCCAACACTATGAGATTAATTAATGGGGTCCTACAGCATTTCAACAACCAGAGGTTTCATGCCTCATACCAATGCATCCACAAAGAATTGCATGATGTAGGAACTGTATTTCTGGGAAATATTGGTGTTCCTTGAAAGTTTTCAAATATGGACATATTCCTAGTTCATAAAAACAATGTTGAAATAATTTTCTCAATGTTGAGTTTTACCCATAAGTTATTCTTAAACCTTCAGCCCTTTCTACTTACCAGTTTCCTAGACTAAGTGACAAATGTGGTTCCTTAAGAATATGTATATGTATGCATCTCTGCCTCTAATATATACACCTTATTTCCTCCTGGTGAGTTCCTGCTTCACTTTACAGCATTAAAAATAAAAACACTTCACAGTGTCTGTCTAAAACACCATGACCTCCAGTGCTCCAAATAACTTTGATCAGCTTTACGACTTTATGGTATATTGAAAAGAGCAAGGAAAGGCTTTGGATGCCACTCAGATTTCTAGCTGTTTTCCTGCTCTTTCTGAGGTTATGCTACCCCAAGGGGTTGGAAGAATTAAATGAAAGTATTTGTAAACTATATAGCATTGTATATTATTTCAAGCACTAGTAGCTCAAGGAAGAATAAGGTGAACCCAGGAGGTAGGGAGGGTCTTTGGCATAGAATTGGAAGATTTTTTTTTTAAGTCTATGGGTATTATGAAAGTTGAAAATATCAAGTTATTAGTTAATTCTCCAACATGATTATGAGGGGAAAGCAGGGTGGAGGGTCACTTCTGCAGCACTAAATTCCAGTGAAACGCCTGCTGTGAGGATTTATGAAAAATTGTTTATGGATGTTGTAAAGAAACAAAAAAAACAAAAAATTGTTTACGTATGTTGTCCAGTGGCAAAGAAAGCACTTACATCTGGTATGCTGTTTTATTATTTTTAATAACTTTCTTTCACTCTGATGTTCTGAGTATTTTAGAGATATTTTCTCTGCTTTATAAATTTGAAGGAAGAGACATTTATACATCATTATAAAACCACACGTAAGGAGGCTCCAGCATACCTTGAGAAGACTACATAACTTCCTACTGCTGCTGTAACAATTTACCCCTAACACGGTGGTTTAAAATAACAAAAATTTATTAATAATCCCACAGTTCTAGAGGCCAGATGTCCGACATGGGCCTCACTGGGCTAAAATCAAGTTTTCTGCATTTCTTCTGGAGGCTGCAGCGGAGAATCTGTTTCTTTGCCTTTTCCACCTTCTAGAGATCTTCTACATTCCTTAGATAGTGACAACGTCCTTCATCTTCAAAGCCAGCAATGGCAGGCTAAGTCTTTTTCTTGCAACCATCTCTTCGAGCTCTCAATCTCCTGCCTCCCTCTTCCAACTTAAGGACCCTTGTGATTTACATTGGGCCCACCTGGATAATGCAGGATACTCTCCCCTTCTGAAAGTAAGTCAATTAGCGATCTTAATTCCCCCTGCAAACTTAATTCCCTTTTGCCATGTAGCATAATATAGTTCTAGGTTCTGGGAATTGGAATGTGGGGGGTAGGGGGGAGGCATTATTCTGCCCACCACATGAGTTAAATCTGTTTTTAAATCAATAAGTATCAGACACACAATATGGCAGATACTTCACAAAATCCTTGCCCTCCTAGTCCTCTGAGGCTTGGCTTTGGAAAGTGGATGGTAGGGGAGAGGCAGGGACAGCCTGTTAGGGCCAAGCAGTGGTGTGCTCATGAACTTGACAACCTGCCCCAGCTGGGAACAGGAGAGAAGGTGGGTTCGTGGGCGTTATGAAAGTCTAAAAACATTATTGACCGACTCCATGGTGAAAATACTCCCACATGGTCAGTATCAAGCTCCTAGTATAAAGTCAACTAGCTCAAAAACATCCTGATAATGTAACAATCCACTCTCATGAACCAGTAAGAGGAGGCTCCAGAACACTTGAGAAGACTACATAACACCAGCATGCTCTAGCGTAGGGAATACTTGCTTGACTGAGGCATACCAGTGCCCTCTCAAATCACCCCTTCATCCATAGCATTAACTCCTCCTGGACCCCACTGACTTGACTACATGCTAAAGAGCTGGCTGCCATTCATACCCCTGTGCTTACTAAGAATCAAAGAACATGTGCTGGCAGAGAATACAGTTTACTCTCCCCTCACCCACACACAGGTGCTGACTAATCAGAGAGAGACCCAGGGAAAACTGAAGGGGTGGGGGTGGTAAGACCAGAGGCCAAGGTAGAGGCTCTCAGGTGGCAACAGGCTGCATGGATTCTACCGGGCTCAGAGTTCCTGGACAGAAGCCATCTGCCTAGGGATGAGGGCAGTATTTTGCAGGCTGATGTCTGTGTGTGTTTACTGTGCATTTAAAGAATAAATGCTCCATAAGCACAGCCATTATCATCTCTCCTGGCCATTTTCACACTGGCAATGTGAAGTATGCCATTTCTAGATGGTTAATGTCCATTTTTCTTTTATGACACAAGCTACTAAATAGGCTCACATTTAGTGTGAAAAGCCACAGATTTATATACAACAGGAAGAGCTGGGTCATGGTGGCAGTGCCGGCCAATTAGCCAGAGAAATCAAGTCTGTGGGAGGGCCGGGGTGGGCTGGTCACTCTCTTGTAAGGTAGTTTAGATCACTGCTCCGCAATGTTTATGTGCACAGGAACCATGTGGAGAGCTGTTAAAATGCAGATTCTGGTTCCGAAGGTCTGGGGTGGGCTCATGATTCTGCATTTCTAATAAGTGATGCCAGTGCTGCTGGTTCAGGGACCACATTTTGAATGCAAAGGATCTACATACTCTGTGTTTCCATCTCTCACTTTCAAACAAATTTATACCAATAATTTTTACAGTTATCACACTAGCAAAGCCAACCCAATCAAGATTTCTATAGTTGACAATTACCGGGCAACTAGTGTTACAGTATTGCTTGGAGAGGGAAAAATGCTGCTTTTATGCAAAGTCAAAGAAAACCATTTCAACCACTAATATATCTGAATCATATACATTATTTAACCCATGAAGAAATGAGTTACAAATGACCCACAAGCCAGCCAGTTTTGGGTATTAAATGACAACTAGTAAGTGACTTTTAAGTTAAGAGGTTGCAACACCATAGTTCTTCAGGATAAGCAAGCCTCTTAACTCGGTTCCTGGTGATGATTTAATTTTTGCCCCGTTCCACCTGCAGTGCACACAGACTCTGCTCCATGTAAGCGGACACTGCTCTACAATCCCAAGACCGAAGTGCGAGCCTTCGGAGAAGAAAGTGGAGGGAGGGGATTTGAGTGAAAAAAGAGTGGGGAGTAGAGAAGTAGAAAGAAAGAGAAAGATGGGTTTTTAAAGGCTTGTAATAAAACTGTTTTCAGTGAGGATGTAATGGCTCATCAGCTGGAAACAAACTGCTCAACTGAAGTTTGTAAACCAAGTTTCTATACTCTTTGTTCCTTCTACCTCCAGCATTTCACTACAGTCCCACATGTCTAAGTCCAGTCATGTCCTCCCCCAGAGCCTACAGATACCACCTCTAAATCTGCAGATGTTCCTCGGCCTTGGGAGAAGACCAGGTGGGACTTAGGACTCATTTCACTCATTTAGAAGTATTGGGTTGGCCAAAAAGTTCACCTGTTTTTTCCCATAAGATGGCTCTAGTAGCACTTAGTTGTCTTCAACTTCACTCAAAACAGTTTTGTTAGATTGTATTGTGACAGCTGTCATATCAGCGTGTATTTTTTTAAAAAACTTATCAAAAATATTTTGTGCAAGAGCTTTTGTGCAGCCATTTAAATATTGAAGATAGAAGAAAATTTGCAATATTTTTGGCATATTATACTTTATTATTTCAAGAAAGGTAAAGACACAACTGAAATGCAAAAGAAAAAGATATGTGCGGTGTATGGAGAAGGTGCTATGACTGATCAAACGTGTCAAAAGTGGCTTGCCAAATTTTGTGCTGGAGATTTCTTGCTGGATGATGCTCCATGATCAGGTAAACCAGTTGAAGTTGATAGCGATCAAATTGAGACAATAATTAAGAACAATCAATGTCATACCACACGGAAGAAGACGACATACTCAAAATATCCAAATGAATAAAGTTATTGGTGAAAATGAAAATTGTATCTTTTATGGAAAAAAAACTCAATGGGCTTTTTTGGCCAACCCAATAGTTTGGGAAGGAGTATGGCCTGTTCAAGGTCAGACAGCAAAACTCAGTCTGCTCCCCAGCAGGCAGAGAGCTCCTCAGGGGAAGAAAAGACTCATATACTTCCATGCATTCTATAAGTCATCAGCTTTTGACTTCATTAAGTCTGGTAAAAATATTTGTTGTTTGGTAACCAGGTTTAAAACGTGACAATCAGTTAATCTTTAAAAGAAAAAGAAAATAGAAGGAGGGGAAGAGAGACAGACAGCAAGAACAGAACTTATGTTTCCATGACTTATACCTGTACCAGGTGTCATACTTGGGAGTTGTATCATGAGTCAACACCTTGCCCCTAAGCCTTCAGCACTTAAAACCTATTGCAGTTTAGGACTTTGTGGGGAATGAAAGTAGGAGGAAGGGGTGTGAGAATAACATGACATTCTTCCATCTCTGGCAGATGAACATTTTTAGGAGGTTTATTTCCTCAAGTCTCAGAATAAGCATCAACAGTAAAAACAATTGGAGGTTTGAATAGATTATATCATTAATACTGAAATGCAAAGGCACACTTTCTCTTCTCTGAGTAAAAGAGTGTGTTCACCTATGTCACACTCACCCTGGGAAAGTCACTATTTGGATATAAATATGATTGTGCACACTGATTGCCATTGTTACTGTTTTGCTCGTAGCCAAATATGTAGTGACTACTTCGATAACTCACCTGAGAATCAAGACAATGTGGTGACTAAGAACTCAAGCTCTGAGGCCCATCAGCCTGGATTTGAATCCTATTTCTATTTACTGGCTGTGAGGTCTGGGAAAATTATCTACCCTCTCTGTCTCAGTTCCCTCATTTCTCATCTAGGGTAATAACAATAACATATACTTTGTAGGGTTATTGTAAGGATTAAATGAGTTTGTGTATGGACTCTGTCTAGAAGAGAATCTGGCACATAAAACACACTCAGTAAATGTTAGCTAATCATCCTCTCCACCACCTTACCTTCTCTCTCTGAACTGTCTTCATTTTTTGGATTTCAGCTTCTTCAGCTTCCTTCTTGATTCTTATAGCTTCTTCTCTTTTTAGCTAAATTGTATTGAGATTACAGAAGACAAAAAACAGTTACTATTTTTCAGCCTGAACTTCTGGAACACAAAATTATGATGAAAGGCAAATTACAGTATTGTTTGTGCTATACCTCGCCATGATTATAAACTGGGACTTCAAGCCACTTAGATCGCAGAGAATGGTCAAGCTACTTCTGCCTATGAAATTTCTCTTTGTATTTCTTCCTTGGTCTCTCTGTCTCTCTGCACACCCACCCTTTGGGTCAGGGAGGAAAAAAAGTGGGCAGATAATTTTTCCTGATCATAAAAATCAGTTCACTGGAAAAAAAAATCACTAAGCACCTTAAATTTTTTTATTATTTTTACTACTTTTGTGACTGTTATTGGGTAAACAAATCTGTGTTGTTGGAATCAAAATATTCAAAACCTAGGAGAGTTAACTTAAAGTAGAAAAAAATCCCTAAATCAGAGGTCCTGCTAATATATAGCTTGGATGAAAATTCTAGATCTTTATCTCTTCATTTCTCAGTCCTGATTTGTTTGCTTTTCAGAGTTTCCTTTTACAATTGGTTGAAAGGATTTACACTTTTGGTTAAGTTACTGTGTTTTTCATGGTTACTAGAAAGTGCTGGTGCTCAAGTTCCTTGCCAAAATTAAACTAAAAGAGATGGATTCTGACCTTCTGCTGGTATTTAGATTGCATCAGCTGGAGTTGCTGTTTCCGCCTGGCTTCAGCCTCTGATTCGCTTCCACCTAATGAAGAAGTAAAGTCACCAAGCTGAAATATGAACGTTAAGCTGAAATGTCAAGCATCAAAAACTAACTAATGTATGATAAGACAACACCATGAGTTTCTTTTAACATTTTCATATCGCTAGAAGGACATAACCAGTTTTTTTTAAATAAGACATTAAAGAATGGTAATCACTTAAAAGAGAAACAGAGCTAAACAGAAAGGCCATATTCCTAAAAGAACAAGACAATCCTAGCAAAGTTTTTCAGTCGTGTCAGTATTCAAGTTTTTATTTAGGTTGAAATCATACCTGAAGGTCCATGCTAATAAATAAGAAATAGTGCCTCTCTTGGAAATTCTAGAACATTCCTCCTGCTTGAGTATGACTATCCCTTAACCTAATAAAGATGGTGATCAATGATGCTTCTGACCCTCCTGCCCTGTACTCAGGTGACAAAGGTTAGGAAACCCTCAGATTCTTGCCACTAAAATACATAGTCTTTATAATCCAGCTTTTTAAAGTACAATGGAAATATTCTAGTTAGTAATTAATGGCCAATCTATACTATTTATTGTTTTTCTTTAGGTATTCAAGAGAAAAACATAAACCTTAGATTATGTACCCACTCCCTCTTAAACCTAAAATAATTTGGGGCCAGAATGCAGCTTCATAATCATCTACAAATTACTGTTTAGAGATTTCTCAGTGTTTTTGCAAGCTTGGTGCATATATTATAAAGATCCCTTTGATATAATTCTCTGGTGTTTTGGTCTCTAAAAGTGTCAGTTCTCTGAAAGATTCATTG
>VMDR010029462.1:0-12734 GCA_007922815.1 Macrotus californicus
AAGTGAATCAAAAACCTACATATGGGAGCTAAAAATATAAAAATCTTATATTAGACATAGAGGTAACTGTTCATGACCTCAGCTTTGGCAATGGATAGTTAGATATGACATAAAAAGCACCATGAACAAAATATAAAAATACATAAATAGAACTTGATCAAAATTTTTTTAAATTGTGCTTCAAAGGAAATCAAGAAACAATCAGATGGGCAAGAAAAATATATCTTGTCATCAGATATCATATATCTGAGATATCTGAGATATCTAAGAAAGAACTTATATTCAGAATATATAAAGAACTTTTATAACTCAATGATAAGAAGACAAATAATCCAATTTAATAATGGGAAAAGAATTTGAATAGACTTTTCTCCAAAGAAGATATACAGATGACTAAGAAAAACATGAAAAGATTTTCAACCAAAATTATTTATCATTAGTGAAACACAAATCAAAACCTCAGTGAGATATGACTTCACAATCAGCATATTGGCTAAAATAAAAAAGACAGACAACAACATGTGTTGGAGAGGATGTGGAGAAATTGGAACCCTCATACATTGCTGTTGGAATTGTCAAATAATGCAGCCAATTTGGAAAACAGCTTGGCGGTTCCTCAATATATTAAAAATAGAATTATTCAATTACCCTGTAATTCCACTCTGAGGTATACTCTGAAGACAATTGAAAACATGTGTCTGTACAAAACCTTACATATGACTATTCATAGCGGTAATCTTTGTAATAGCCAAAAAGTGACACAACCCAAATGTTTATCAACTGATGAATGGGTAAACAAAGTGTGGTAGCCCATACATTGGAATGTTATTTGACAATAAAACAGAATGATGTACTGTTACAATGTAAATGGAACTACAAGTGAAAGTAACCAGTCACAAAGGGCCACATATTTTATCATTTCAAGTACATAAAATGTTCACAATATTCAAATCCACAGAGACAAGAAAATCAACTAGTGGTTTTGTGGAAGAAAAGGGCCACACACTAAACCTGTCAGCTCAGGGGAGGCCAACGTGGCGGCCTCGCAATCTCAGGGACCTAAAGTAACCACAGAGGATGGTCTGAAATGAAAACTTATTAACTAAAAGCAGTTCAGAAGAGTAGCCATGTCCTAGGCCAGTATTTTCCCCTAACAAAGGTCAATCTTTAGATTAACTGAGCCTGTATGTTGTCTTTTTTGCATTTATGATAATATACCTATGGAATGCCAAATTCCCTTTTTCTGGACCATTCAAGGCACAGGCACTGACCAAGGGGAGACCACAACCCCCCTCATTGTTCCTTTTATCATGTTAATTGTTAACTCTTAACTATCCTATACCCACCTATGCAAAAGAAGAGGCTATTCTTTTACTTTTTAGCCAATCCCAGAGGTTTCCTGCTTTGCATTCTCCTGCCTCCCTAACCTATCACCAGTGGATTTCATGTAACCCCCTTTCACCCCTCCTTTTGATTGTAATGTATAAACTAAGGGACTAAACTGCCACTTTCCAGAGCATTTTCAATTCATTGAGATTTTGCTTTCTTGCAATTGTTGTAATTTTGGCTCAAATAAACTCACCAAAAATTCTCTGTAGGCTCGAATGTTTTTTGCATTGACAGTTTCTACCACTAATTTGTATTAGTGATAGTGATAGCAGGTATTATTGGTACTATGGGGAGTGGGGAGGGAGGAGTGACTGACATTGATATGGAGTATCTTTTGGGGGTGGTGAAACCTTTCTAAAATTAGGCAGTGGTGATGGTTGTACACTCTGTGAGTAGCAAATATCACTGAGCTATATATTTCAAAAGGGTGAATTTTATGGCATGTGAATTATATCTCAATTAAAAATAGAAAAAATATTTTTCTAGCCCTTTAAACTGATCTGATTTTTTAAAAAACTACTCATACTTAATTTGAGAGTGGATATTTCCAATATGGCTACTCTCTTTCTTATTTAACTGGTTTCTTTGCCTGCTGTGCGCTTCACCGAATTCAAAGAATCCAGCTCTTCTGAAATGTAACCACTATGTTTCCACTTGAATGTACTGATTCACCTTGTCTTCTCATGAGGAAAGACTTCTTCCCCCTTATCTTTACAGTGCAAATTCTTTTTTTCCACTAAGTTGAAATGTCACCTCCTCTCTGTACCTTACTTCACTTCAACAAATGTAAATAATTCTACCAATTCATGCTATTATCAACAGTATTTCTCATCACACTCATTAGATTCTGACTTTACTATTATTATTAGCTACACAGTAAATTCTGGATTAAATGAAATATTTCTCATGAATATTTACCTAAAAAACCCTAAGCAATCTTCAATTCTCTCACCTCAAAATTGAAACAATATAAGAACAGTGCTGATTTATCTTCAACCCTCCGACTCCAGCATGTTCTTACAGTTCCCAACTACTTTGAAGAAATGCAGGTCATTTTTATAGCCACATTGATTTAGCAATCATATTTTTCTCCTGTGAAAGCCAAGGCAGAGTTTGAGTGTAATTGTTCAGGGACTGTGTGTGACTGTTGTGTAGGGTCAGTCATCTGTCTAAAATATGATCTGGACAACCTTCAAATGGCAAAGACTTCAATTCTTTTGGGATTTGAATTGGCCATAAAACTAACAATAAATTGTCATGTATGTAGTGATTTCTTCTTGGCAAATTCTATGTACTTTACAAATATATCTCAACTTAGATGGAAAAGATCATTATTCCCATTCAAAGACTGAGAAACTGTAACACAGAGCCATTAAATGTATTGAGCAAGGTCAGAAAGTATATGATGGGTGAAAATCAGAACAACCCAGAGTTCTAAGCTTTGGATTTCCAGGAGACATAATTCCTTGATAAACATTTATTGCTTTGCCCTGGTTTTCTGAGAATATCAAACAAGCTCTTTAAAGAGTATTTTTTAAAATGATGTTTATGTCCACAAACTAAAAGCTTAAAATTACTTTACAATACAGTAATCATATTTTTATAGAAGCTACTCTACAATGACCTTCTGAACCCAAAAAGTAGCATAAAAACAAAAATACACTAAAATTCAAACTGCACTTACAAGAAACACTTCACACTATAATGTATTATCCATTTTAGATAATCCTAGCCACTTGATAATCTGAATATCAAAATCCACAGAAAAGTAGTAGCAAATTGAGAGAGTAAAATATTCTATTGACAATAGCTTCTGTCATTTTTCCCTTCAAAATATATACTTAATTCATCTACTCTTTTTTCCCATTGCTACATTTCTGCCTGGACTAATGTAGTACCTTCCTGACTGATCTCCTTACTTTCGATTTAAAAAATTAATTTTTTTAATCCTCACCCAAGGAAATTTTTTTTTCACTGCTTGTAGATATCGAGGAAGGGAGGGAGAGGAAGAGAGGGATATAAATCTAGATGAGAAAGAGAGAGAGAGAGATAGAAATTGGTGCCCCCACCAGAGATCAAACCTGCAACGTGGGTATGTGCTCTCACCAGGAATCAAACTCATAACTTTTTGGTTGGCCAGGGACTTCCTTTTGATTTATTTCTGTACATTCCTTTCTCCACAAAGCAACATGAATTCTCTTTTTAAAGTGTAAAAGTGATTTTATCATTCCCATGCTGAGAACATATCAATCCTTCCCCGGTGTACAATAACT
The DNA here is from genome assembly GCA_007922815.1 of Macrotus californicus. Taxonomy (NCBI): domain Eukaryota; kingdom Metazoa; phylum Chordata; class Mammalia; order Chiroptera; family Phyllostomidae; genus Macrotus; species Macrotus californicus. The sequence continues at coordinate 3,663 of VMDR010029462.1, forward strand.
GGTATAAAATTCATCTCCTTATGATGGCCTGCAAGGTCTGTGTGATGTGGGCCACAGCCAACTCTACCCTCAACTCTCACTGCCGCAACCTCTTAATCACTTCGCCTAGACAATCTCTCAAGTCTTAAAACTCAGCAAACTTGCTTCCTCTTATCTTTCCTCTAATTGGCTTCTGACTTTGAAATGCTTATCCCTCAAAGGTCAGCAGCACCAACCAGCTCCTGGTCATCTGGTTAGGCTTTACTTAAAAAGTTCTTGAAATGTGATTTCTTTGTTCGCCCAACTTTTTGCCATTTCTATTTCATTTCCTTAAAAGCACTTATTACTATGCAGAATTTTATTGATATTTATGCCCCTGGTTGTTTTTTGTCTATCCTTTTCCACAGAGTGGGGAAAAGCAAGTTTACAGTTGTTCATATGGAAACTAACACAATAATTAATAAATGATAATAATACAAGAATAAAATAAACTATTTTGCATACTCACAACTCTAAACCCACTTTTGCCCCACCCTGTATAATACAAGGCCACTGAGAAGAATGACTGTGTCTGTCTTGCTCAGCACTGTCCCCTCCCTGTCTAGAACAGTGTCTAACACGCTGTGAATGCTGTGAGTTGAATATATGACTAAAGGAGTGAATGAAGTGATAACCCATAGCCTCCAAATAATGAAGGATAAGAGTAACTATGAAAACCATGTAGGACAATTTAAATAATGCCATAACATTCCATAATTACCTGTTATAGATATATATATTCCAAAGTACCATGTCAACTCAAGCCCCTAAGTGTATCAACATTTTATAGCCCCAAACAATAATCAATATTCAAATTATTACCATGAGTCATCAAGAAAATTTGAGTTATATTCTGTATGTGCTGTAGTAGGGATATGTGTTCAACTTAACTTTCAATTAGGTAATGATTTTTTAAAAGTTTAAGTATTTGGCATTAGGAAATTAAGTTGTGACCTCCTAAAATAACTAGATCTTTCTCCTCTCTTCTTTATACACCATCTTCTCGAGCCAGAAACCTGAGAATCACTGTCTTTTTACCTTCCTTATCTCCACATCCAAATAAACCATGTACTTCTAGTTTTACTTCCCAACACTTTCTTGAAAATATACCTTTCTTAATAGTTCTATTATCAGTTATGATTTATGTCATCATCATCTCTTGCCTGAACTATTACAGAGAGATTGTTAATTATGATTCTAGTCTTATAAATGTAAAGGGTACAGTATCAACAGAAGTATCTAACTGTAATTTAAGCTCAAAACACTCTGCTTAAAAAATCCCTCTGGGTTCCCATTGTTTATAGAATAAAGGTCAATGACCTTACTAAGGTATACAAAAGTTTTCATGACTTGAACCTCCCCAACCCAATCTACTTCTATGTTGTATATAATAATAATAATGGGAAAACATTTATGGCTGGCCACCGTACTCTTTTACAGCTTTCTGGCTTTATCAGCTATTGTTTTTTTCCTAGGAGGCTATTCTCACATTTCTTGATCATTTTTCCATACTCACTAAAACTTTGCGTGATTCTCCAGTTTGGGACAAGAGTTGTTGCTTTTTTAATACCTTGAACATATTTCAGTGCATTCTATGAAAACCTGAGATGCAATTCTCAAAGAATCCTACTATAGTTCATTCAATAGGGTTCATTGTTCCCCATAATAAGATGATTGAAAGGAAGATGTTTCAGACTTGATTGGTGGCTTAGTAATGTCAGGTATCTGAGTCAGTTTTTCTGCAATTCTCTTACACTTAAGATACTTATCATAGCTCCACACCTAATTCATTCAAGTGTATTCAGAGGCAGAAAGACAGAGTAAATGGCAGATGGATGGGTGCCTGCTTCATGTGACATTGACATTTCTGTTAATATGTCTGTCTTTCCCATACTGTTGAAACACTTCAAGAATATATTCCTAATGTTTATCATTATGTCTATCAAGCAAAGTTAATAAATGTTTATCAACTGATCTAAAACAGCATTTCCTTATCAGTAAGTGCAGGTTATTTGTATTAGTTTCCTAAAACTAATGGAATTCCATAATTAGTTCTAGGTCATATCAAAGTACCACAAACTTGAAGGCTTAAAACAATAGAAATTTATTCTCTCACAGTTCTTGAAGCTAGACATTTGAAATACAAACGTCGGTATGGCCATGCCCTTCAAAAGCTGTGGGAAAGAATTCTTCCTTGCTGCTTCTAGTGTTTGCTAGCAATCTTTGGCATTACTTGGCTTGTAAATGCCGCTTTCTAATCTCTGCTTCCATCTTCAGGTGGCTTTCTCCCCTATGTGTTTGTGTCCCTGTGTCCAAAATTCCCTCTTGTTATAGGACATTAGTCATATTGAAATTAAGACCTATCCAAACCCAGTATGGCATCATCATCTAATTATATGTGCAAATATTTTATTTCTAAATAAGGTTACAGTCATAGGCATCAGGTGGACATGAAATATTAGTGGACACTACTTACTCAATGTACAATCCATTGACCTATTTAAGGCACTTGAGGGCTGTTTAGCCTACAGTTTCTCCTTGAATCCACATAACTTCCCATGCTACATCAAAATGGGAGCCCTCACATCACATGCAGAGCCATTTTCTTGATTTGCTCTGGAGTTTCTATGTCAGGTCGAATAATTTTACATTTGATCAAAGTCATGATTGGCATATTATACTATCTAAATGATCACCAGAACGAAGGCTCTATCAGAGCAGAAGCCTTTAAAGGAGCTTCAGAATTCAGAAGTTAGCTAGTCAAGTACATTGATTTATTATTAAAGAGACTAGGCATTTTTAGTTTGGTTATGTTAGCACTCATTGAGCAGTAATTAGATATCTGACACTCTGCTGGATGATTCATGAATGAAGAATGAGAGAGAAGAGAGGACAAGCAATTTCAATACTACCTGGTAAACACTATGAAACATTTACAGAAATCTACCAAACATTAAGAGAGCCTAAAAAATCAAAAGGTTTGTTTGGGAAAGAGAAGTGGGAAGGGTATCTCAAGTCAAATGAACAGCATACAGAAAGTCTCTGAATGTATTGGAGGAAAGGACTAGTGTGTGAGTGAGTGCAGAACGGAGAAGAGAGTCTGAAGAAAAAGGAATAGGAGATGATGCTTAAAACTGACGGGGCCACATTCAGCCATATTTGTGAGCGGTAACTCAGGGCCACAACCAAAGCTGTTTCTGTTAGAGGTGACCTCCAAACTTCAAAGAGAAAAAATAGCTTTTCTAATCACCTACTACAATTGTAATTACGATCTTTGGTTTTAACACATTTCTCAGATATAATTTCAGATGATTTTTATAAAGTGTTCTTTATGCAAAAGCAGTCTGATGACAATTTATTTGCAGTATAATTATTGACCAACAACATAATAAAATTGATAGTGTCAAATTCTAAAACATTATATTTGATTCCCAATTCAAAACACAACTAGAAATATCCACTAGTTTATTTTGTTGATACCAAGGTGTTTAACTAAATCTTCAGTATTTAAATAAAAATAAGTAGATCTGAGGTATCAATGTCATAACCAATCAAGCAGGCCTTGGGTTGTACATATGGAATTTATATACTTTTTGTGAAGCAAATATGAAGGAAAAAGCCTATCATTTTATTTTCCTCAAGTTCTGCAATTACAAAAAGAAATTTTATAATTGTGTTTTATTGATTACAAAACAGGTATCCTATATCATCTAAATGTTTAATAAAATAAGTTCTACAGTGCATTTATTTTAATGAAAAGGGTAAAAATATACAGATGACTCTATAAGCCTTCCAACAGTAATACTGCATCCAACTATCTTGTTGTTACAAAAGTGTTCTGTGTAATCAGAACAAAATAATAAAATACAACTGTTGGCAAAGTGAGAAGGAAAACAATATGAAGAGTCCAGTAATCTTTTGTTTTGAGCAAGATATTTTCTCTACCTCACAGAAACGACAATAGAAAACATCATTAGATCTGGTTAAAAAGCTAAAAGTGATGAGGCTTAATTACCAAGTCCGAGTCTCTCCATGAATCAAGACCAACCATATAAAAGAAGTGACGCTGCTCAATGCAAAGGCGGGAATATACATTTCCAATTCTTACTTTAAAATTGAGTTATTTTTAAAAAGAAATTGCGAGGACTAGCTTTTCTATAAGCAGACAGGCTAATCTCTGCTACTCAAAAGATTTAGCACCTCCTCCACGATACCTTCTCTAGTCTTAACTCATAGGGTGTCCCTCTCTTTTGTAGCAATTCGGATAGCTGGTTTACTTGCAGGCATGGGAGATTTTCTTGGTATTCTCCAAATTTACTATGGAAATATGGTTGGAATGATTCTTGTAAAGAACATTAATATGAAAAATGCACTTGGCATTGAAGAAACAGGCAGTGAACAATCAAAGAGCTCCTCCCAACACAATGAAAGTAATCATCTTTCTTACAAAAGGTTGAGTTCTTCTGTCACATAAAATTACTTAAATATCATGGGAATTAGAACTTGTCACTCACCTTGGGTGAATCTGATGCAACTGCCTCACTGGTGTGTGAATATATGAGGGTGGTCTGTGAATATGACAGTGAGTAGCAGTTCCTAACCAAGCTTGAGACAGCTGATTAAGGGTTTTAAATAATATATCTAGGGTCTAATATATTCTTTTACACCTGCATATCATGCAGAATGAATTCTACTTTGAGAAAATTACTTTGCAGAATTCTGTTCTTGTTTTAATTCAAAACCTAAAATTGCTTTTGTGAAATTCATAATTGGGCTTCTGGTCAAGAGAGTGTCATTGGTAAATGAGGTACTCAGAACCTCCCACAACCACATCAAAATTACAACTGAACTACAACAGAAAAACCATAATTCAGAATCACCTGAAATATATAGCTCAACAAATGACTTACAATTAAGAACACAAAGAAGAAGCCACGTTACGACTGGTAGGAGGAGCGGAGACCTGAAAGGGCTGGTCCCACACTCATGTGTGATAGTTAAAGATCTGGAGGAATATCTCTAACTGTGGAGCTCCCCTCTGAGGAACAAGATGTCCCAACCCCACACCAGAACCCCCGGCGCAGGGTTCTAGTGTATTGAAGAGAAATCCCTATAACTTCTGGCTGTAAAGACCAGCAGAGATTGTGGCTGAGTAAGATGGAGGGCTTCTGTTGTTTCAGGCAATTCTCTTAAAGGTCCCATGCTCTGACTTGGATTCATTTGCTCTGAGCTCCAGCACTGGGGCAGTAGCTTGAAAGGCATTGGAAACGTAATGGGAGGAACTGAACTATCTCACATCAGGATCAGTGCTGGAATGGCAGCTTTCTCCTAGACAGAAGTGCTGGCAGAGGCCTTTGTTCCTTTGCTGAGCCCTTTCTCTGCCACAAAGACAGTAAGTGGCACCATATCTGTGTCTCCATCGACCTGGCTATCACTGTTACCCTACCTTGGTGATTCTCTAAGACCCTGTCCCACCACATTTGCAGCCCACCCAAGCCGTTTCCAGTGGCATTTCCATATAAATAGCTTCTCTTGGCTCATGCTTTGGACATTCCTAAAATCTCTCAAATAAGCAACATCTGTCCTCTGTGTGCCCTGTGTCTCTTCTTAAGTGGCCCCAGGCCCAGCACTAGCAGCAGCTAGCCTTGTTTCACAGCTTGGACTCTCCTGGGCACATACAAGGCTAGCACATGTAGCAGCCATCTGCTGATTGCTCTGTAGTTAATGCTGGGTAGCACCAGGCAGGGAACAGATGGTGGCTGAACTTGGTCTGTAGCCCTTGGAATGCCCCAGAGCCAATGTACCTCGTGAACAGCTTCATACCATGCCAGATTACAACCCTACCACCTCCACCAGCCATACACTCATGACATGGACTCAACAGGCACTAAAGGACCTGTTTCAATGGGGTCAGCCCTTGCACAGAAGCTCCTCCACTATAGTAGCATCATCCAGTCCTTGCAGCCAATTGGCCTGGGGGTCAATCCCTCCCAGTGATGTGCCAACAGAAATCAAGGCTCTACTGCCACAGGAGGGTGTACACAATTCATATTGGGAGGAGGTGGTGCACCTGGAGTTCCTGGCTCAGATAACTGGGCAGGTTGTGCCAGTGGGCCCTACAGGACACTTACTACATAAAGAAAGCCACTCTACCAGTACCAGGAGATGTAGCAGCTGTACGTAAAACACAGAAACAAACCACAGGGAAACAGTCAAAAGAGGAGACAAAGAAATAGGTCCCAGATGAAAAAGCAAGAGAAATCTCCAGAAAAAGAACTAAAATAAAATGAAGGCAAGCAAACTACTAGATACAGAATTCAAAACAATGGTTATTATGATTCTCAAGGAACATAGTGAGAACTTCAATAGCATAAAAAAGAACATGGAAACCATAAAAAAGAACCAGTCAAAAATGAAGAATACACTAATTGAAATAAAAATTAAATTACAGGGAATCAACAGTATAGTAGATGAAGCAGAGGAAATCAGTGACTTTAAAGATTAGGAAGCAGAAACACCTAATGAGAACAGCAAAAATAAAAGAGAATCCACTTGAGATGGTGAACCCACAATACAATATACAGATAGTTTATTATAGAATTATATACTGAAACCTGTATAATTTTATTAGCAAGTGTTACTCTCATAAATTCAATGAAAAAGAAAAACATTGAAGGTAGTGTAAGGAGATCTGAGATGACTTCAAGCATATCAACATTCCCATTATGATAGTGCTAGAGGGAGAAGAGAGAAAGAAATTGAAAACCTATTAAAAAATAATGATGGAAAATTCCTGAGCTTGGTAAACAGACATAAGTGCAGGAAATGCAGAGTCCCAAACCCAGAGGCCCACACCAAGACAAATCATAATTAAAATGCCAAAGGTTAAAGACAAATAGAAAAATCTTAAAGCAACACAGAAAAGCAGTTAGTTACCTACTAAGGAGCTCCCATAAAGCTGTCAGCTGATTTCTCAACAGAAACTTTGCAGGCTAGAAGAAATTGGTATAAAATATTCAGTGATGGAAAGCAAGGATCTACAACCAAGATTACACTAACCATCAAGGCTATCATTTAGAATAAAATGACAGATAAAGAACTTCCCAGACAAGAAAAAGTTAAAGGACTTCATCACCACCAAACCAGTATTATAAGAAATGTTAGTCTTCTTTAAGAAGAAGGAAAAAATGAAAAAATATGAATAGTAAAATGGCAATAAATACATATCTACCAATAATTACTTTAAATTACAGTGGATTAAATGCTGCAATCAAAAGACATGTGGCAGCTGAATGGAAAAGAAAACAGCCCTTACATATGCTATTTATATGAGGCTTACTTCAGATTGAAAGACACACACAGACAGAATGCTAAAGGGTGGGAAAAGATATTTCATGAAAATGGAAACCGACAAACAAAAAAAGCTGGGTAGCAATACTTATACCAGACAAAAAGAGACTTTGAAACAAAGGCTATAACAAGAGACAAATAAGGACCCAGTAACTCAACTTTGGGTATTTATCTGAAGAAACTCAAAACACTACATCAAAAAGACATATATATTCATATGTTTACTGCAGCATTATTTATAATAGCTAAAATATGGAAGCAGTGTAAGTGTCCACCAATAAATAAGTGGATAAAGAAATGGTGCATATATATAAGGGAATATGATTTAGCAATAAAAAAGAATGAAATCCTGTCATCTGCAATGACATGAATGGAGCTAGAGGGTATTTTGCTGAGTGAAGTAAGTCAGACAGAGAATGACAAATGCCAGGTGATCTCACTTGTATGAGGAATCTAACAAACAAAATAAACAAACACGCAAAACAGAAACAGAATCATAGATATGAAGAACATATTGTCCATTTCCAGATGGCAGGGGGGTTGGAGGAATGTGTGAAAAAGGTAAAGGGTTTTAGAACTGGTACAAACTGGTTGTTACAGAGTAGTCACAGGATATAAAGTATAGCTTAGAGATAAGAGTCAATAATATTGTAATGGCTAGTGTCAGATGGGTGCCAGATTAATCGGGGTGATCACTTCATATATTATATAAATGTTTAATAATGCAGTTCTATACCTGAAACTAATACAACATTGCACATCACCTGTAATTTAAAAAATGAATACAAGTATAAGAAAAATAAAAATAAAATTCATAATTGACCTTTGGGTATATAGCTTGTCATTACCCAGGAGAGAGAGACCATTCTGTATGGGTCAATTCTTACACAATTTCTAACTTGTTTTTTATTGAATTTAATGGGGTGACATTGGTTAATAAGATTATATGGGTTTCAGGTGTACAATTCTATGACACATCATCTGTATACTGTACTGTGTGCTCACCACCCCAAGTCAAGTCTCCTTCCTTCTCCATTTATCCTTCTTGTGCCCTCCTTGACCTCTTCCTTTCCCCTTTCCCCTCTGTTAATCAACACACTGTTATCTGTGTCTATGAGGTTTTTTTTTCTTAAACCCTTCCCCTTTTTTTATCCAGTCCCCCAACATGGACAGCTATCATTCTGTTCTCTGTATCTATGAGTCTCCTATTTTGTTTGTTAGTTTATTTTGTGCATTACAGTCCACATATAAGTGAAATCATATGGTACTTGTGTTTTTCCAACTGGCTTATTTCACTAAGCATAATGCTCTCCAGGTTCATCCATGCAGTTGCAAAAGGTAAGATTTCCTTTTTTTTCTGCAGCCAAGTAGTATCATTGTTCATTGCAGAGTTATTTATTACAATAGCCAAGATTTGGAAGCAACTTATGTGTAGATGAGTGGATAAAAAAGCTGTGGTACATTTATACAATTTTTAACTTGTTTAAAAGTAGAAATATGCTTTTCTTTTCTGATAAAAAATACAATAATATTTTATTGCTTCCAGTAAATAAATTTAGAATGAGGCAGCATATTAAAACAAAAGAAAAAAATACACTCAGGTAGAGGGAGAAAGATGTGTTTGTAAAACAAGGGAAATTAGTAATAATAATTTTATAAATTTCCAACTTAGTGAAAAAAATGAAAATCTTTTTTGATTCACCA
>VMDR010029463.1:0-12734 GCA_007922815.1 Macrotus californicus
ACCCTTCCCCTTCTTTCCCCCCGTTATCCCCTCCCACCTCCCCTCTGGTTACTGTCAGTTTGTTCTTTATTTCAATGTCTCTGGTTATATTTTGCTTGCTTGTTTGTTTTGTTGATTGGGTTCCACTTACAGGCGAGATCATGTGGTACTTGTCTTTCACCGCCTGGCTTATTTCACTCAGCGTAATGCTCTCCAGATCCAACCATGCTGTCGTGAAGGGTTTCTATAGAGTTTTGCAATTCACAAAGCTCCTTCGTGTATACATGTGTATTATGATAGCTTTTCCTAACCACTACCATGCAGGTGCCGTCATCCCTGCCTTACAAATGAAAAGGAAAAAGAAGTTCATGAAAGGGGAAGTACGGAAAACAAAGGTTTTTCCATGGTGTCTAAAGGTGCCAAGGTCATAAATGTGACAGCATGGATCACAGTTCCCTGAAAAACCAAAGCTTATCAGTGGCAACGCTGGATCTGTCTTCATGGTTTCTTGGTTTCGATACTTGTGTCCTTTCTGTGACTCATTCAGTAAGTGCTCATTGAATATTTTTGCATGACAGTCACTATCCTGGTTGCTGAGGCTACAGAGATAAATTAGACATTGTTGCTGATTTGAAGAACCTCAGATCCAGAAGTGGGGAGTAAAATATGTAAGCAATTACAATATGGGATGTGGTGAGCACTCTGGGAGTTGAGAGAAGAAGTGCCAGGCACAGATTTGGGGAGCAGTGACCACTTTTGAGAGGCACCACAGTTATCTAAGTTCTGAAGAAGCTACTGAATTTTCTAAGTGAAGTGAGATTCACACAGGCATTAGGGGCAGCAGGGAGTGCACGCGCAAGGACCCAGAGGTAAGAGAGAATGTGAACAAGAAACAGAATGAGTGAAAATGTCAACGTGGTGACCTGGGTGAAATTCAATCCTCCTGGACTGGAGACTGAGAAGTACAAAGTGATGAGAGGTCAGGCTGGAGATATCAGCAGGGGGCCCTGTTTGCTGTACCTCTTCTGTTTCCAGCACATTTGGCTACGTGTCTGAGCACGTAAGTCGGGCTGCCCCACAAAGGAAAGCCCTGTTGTTCTTGGTGCCTGTATGCAGCCAGAGCTGCCAATGGGCCCCACTTTGACCCTTGGTTTTTGAGAAAGGCAGTCAGAGTCTGGAAGACTGTCAGGAGAGTCATTCACTTTGACCTACAGAGAATCACTACAATTAGCAAGGCCTGGGCACTTGGTACTGAGCTTGGCAGAGCAGAAATCACTCTACTGATGGGGGATAGCTCTCCAGAAGATGATGGTCCTCAGCTGCATGCCAGGCTTCTTCAGGCATCAGATCCTAGGTGAACTAATCTGTCAGGGTATCCTGGTAGTTCAGGGTTTGGTACAGACATGGTAATCCACTTCTAGGCTTGTTTTGTTGAGACAAGCTTGGTTTTTTGTTTTTTTTTTTAAGGAAGATTTTTTTTAAAGGTTTTATTTATTTATTTTTAGAGAGTGGGGAAGGGAGGAAGAAAGAGAGGGAGAGCAACATCAATGTGTGGTTGCATCTCACATGGCCCCCACTGGGGACCTGGCCTACAACCCAGGCATGTGCCCTGACTAGGAATTGAACTGGCGGCCCTTTGGTTCACAGCCTGCACTCAATCCACTGAGTTACACCAGCCGGGACCAGACAAGCTTGCTTTATGAAAGAGATACACTTTCTAATATTTCTGTGGCTTGACTTAAAACTCACATTTGTTAATCCTCTCATCTACATTCAATCAGACACATTCACCAAGATATGGAAGCAGCCGAAGCGTCCATCAGTAGATGAGTGGATAAAACAACTTTGGGACATTTACACAATGGAATTCTACTTGGCCATAAAAGAGAAGAAAATTTTATCCTTTGCAACAGTATGGATGGACCATACTGTCTCAGAGGGCAAGTGAAATAAGCCAGTCAGAGAATGGCAAATACCATATGATTTCACTCATATGTGGAATCTAATGAACCAACTGAACTAGCAAGCAAAACAGAGAGAGACTCATAGATGGAGAGCACATGACAGCCAGTTGTAGGGGTGGAGGTTAGGGGGAGGAGGGACTGAGCAAAAAGGAAAAAGGACTCGTGGACACGACAACAGTCTGGTGATTGCTGGGGGAAGGAGGGCATAAGGGGACTAAATGGTCATGGGAAAAATATAATAAAGATTAAAACATACAAGGTCAAGCACTGTTTATTACTGTAAATTGGCTCCCTCTCTGAGCTCCCAAGAGTTCTGCCTGCAGCTACAGAAGCCACCTTTGGCAATGACCAGTTCCTAACAAAGGGAATCTGTACTGGGTTGTAATATTTAAGACACACTTACCGAAACACACTCATAGGGTGGCATCCTGCTCCACAGTGGAAGGTGAGTGACACAAAGAATTCCAAGGGAGAAATTATTTATTTCAGGGAATATGTGCACCTAAGATCAGGAAAAACTACCTTCTGGTCAGGCCACAAGTTAGTTAATATTTCCTTATAAAATGCACTAAGTAAAAGTTTCAGTTCTTTAAGTCAGATATTAAAGTTTAAAAAAACACATTTTATTTGTTTTCTGTTTTAAAAAATAGCAAAAAAGATTTTACCTGCCGTGGTTTTATTTTCTGGTGAGATCTTCAAGAATTGCTTAAATGGTGGTGTGGGTTGACTTGTGTCCCCCAAGAAGATATGTTGAAGTCTAACTCCCAAAACCTTAGAATGTGATCTTATTTGGAAAGAGATTATAGCAGATGTAATTGATGAAGAAGAGATCATACTGGAGTAAGGTAGGCCCTATAAATGGTCTCCTTATAATAAAAAGGGGGAGAGAAACATAGGAAGAAAGCCTTTCAAAGATGGAGGCTAAGATTGGAATGATGTGTCTACAAGTCAAGGAATGCCAAGGATCGCCTGCTTCCCCCAGAAGCCAGGAGAGAGGCATAAAACAGTTCCACTTAGGTCCCTCAGAAGGAACCAGTCCTCCTGGCATGTTGATTTTGGGCTCATAGCCCACAGATAAGTCAGATGATCAATTTATGTTGTTTTAAGGCATTTAGTTTGTGGTACTTTGCCAGGGCAAGCCTAGTTAACTAAGACAAATGGTCTGAGCAGAAATGGAAACCCTTCCCCCACAACACTCCCCAAGTTTGGAAGGGTGGTCTTGAGCTCCATGGATTGGACCTAGTCTCTGTTTGTGTTTTCTGACATGAATTGCTGCTTTTTACAGAATGTATGACAGGGTGGGTATCCAATTAGAATTTCTTTCACATTTGGGGCACTGTAAAATGAACTTCTAGTTTCTTCAAAAAATGTTACAAAATAGAAAGCACTCGAAAATTCTCACGAGGTTGTAGCTCATCTTTTATTGTCTCCTCTGATTATAATATATTATGTGAATTAGCTTCTGAGACTACGATGTTCTTGGTCTTCTCTCCCTCGCTGTCCTCATGACGGTTGATGAAGACCATGTGTTCACAAGGTGAAGGCAAAACAATCCAGGACAAATGGCCAAGGTCTCAGCCTCCCAGGTGGGGTTGTCCAAGGGTCCATGGTACATTCTGATATCCAGTCTTCCTACTCATTGAGAACAGATGGCACTAAGTTCTTAGAGGCATGGACAATTCCTTGTATTTGACAATTTTCCAAGGCAAAATAAGGGATGACAGTTAGTATTAGTTAGCTTTGCAATAGCAGTAAACTAGTTAAAAATGATAGCCGGTGGATTGTCATAAGATACGGATACCCATCTTTGATACTGTTATCCCGGCAACCCAGAGTCCACCAATCACATATGCATTACCTTGGCTTCTCATTTGTGTCAAATTTTCCTTCTGGTGGGCTTTATTTAATTTCCGACCAGATAGCCACTCCTCAGATTAATTTGTTATAAGGGGCTAGATAAAAATTTTCCATTTTGTTTAATTTAGAGAGTGACAACCTAAAAATTGAGACATACCTCAGTTTACCACAGCTCAATCAGGTTTGTGTGTAGGCAAACAATTGCCACATGCTGCTCTTTAGACTCCGTGCTGTCTGTCCCTCAACCAGAGAGTGGGGCGGCTCTAGTCATTAGGTTCTCCAAAGCCGTGGAGAATATAGCCCTCACTCATGGTGACATTAGTTAGTTTCATTAAACAGTGACACCAAATCTGTTGCCCTGATGTTGAAGTGGCCCAGCCTGTTTACACGGCCAGAGGAATTTTCTGATGTGGAATCCACCCTCCTTTAGAGCGAAACCAGCTGCTATAAAAGAACCCTACATGAACTGTCAGGGCGCAAGAGAAACAGAGACAGAAAAACAAGCTCATGAAAAAATGCTGGGTAACAAGACCACAGGTTTGTGCCTTGCTTGGTTTTGGCAGGTTAGCAGTTTGTCCACACAACAAGGGAAGTAAGTGCAGAGCAAAATTTCTTTTGGGTCCTTGAGCTGCGGGCAAGCTGCCCATGGAATCATGTTAATAACACTACGAAGCAGTCTGCACTGTTGACTTGAGAAGTGGTGTTGAAGGCTCTTATGACTGAATATTTGTGTCCCCACAAATTCATGGGTCGAAATCCATATCCCATTGTGATGCTATTAGGAGGCGGGGCCTTTAGGAGGCTTATGGCATGAGGGCAGAGCTCTCCTGAAAGGATTAGGGCCCTTATAAGGAGAGACAGGTGAGCTTGCTGTAGCTCTCTGCCCTCTGCCCAGTGAGAACACAGCCATCCACAGGTTAAGAAACAGGATCTCACCAGAGACTAGCTCGCCCAGGACCCTGATCTTGGACTTTTTAGCCTTCAAAATGGTGAGCAATCATGTCTGTGGCTTTGTTGTTGTTACTGCAGTCTCAGCTGGCTGAGAGACCAAGGCGTATTTTTTTTTTTTCTCAAAGGATGAGACTAAGGCTGCTGGCATTTTTACATTTACGATTTGAGAGATTTTGATCTTTGAGTTTTACAATTTGTATGTTCAGTCTCCCAATTAATGAGCTTTTGTTTTTATTACATCTTGTTTGCGATATAGAGATTAGGGGAAGAGTATCACTGAGTGATTATAGTCCTGCCTTCCAGTGTCATTCAACAGGGAATTTGAAATCAGAAAGCATTAGTTTGAATCCAACTCTGTTATTTTCTAAGTGTGTGTCCTTGGGAAGGTTAATCTTCATGTGTTTGGTTTTGCTTTATGTGCAGGCCGAAATTTTCCAGAATAAAACCTTGGTTAACTGGAATCCAAGTTCCTGGTACCAGTTCCAAGTTCTCGGTTCCGCCTGGGGCCAGCAGTAATAATCAGAAGCAGCAGGATGCAGCATTGACCTTTATTATGGATAAGAACTATGAAAACTATCTTCTATTGCAGAGAAGGGTCAAAATCAAAAGGAACCTAAGTGCAGTAAAATTGTTCTCTGGCATAGAAAACCCCTTCTTCTAAGACATAACATTAATTCCCTAAACAACGTGGGAGTATAATGACACAGTAAGAAGAATATTTTTCACGTATTTTTAATCAGCCAAAGGTACTTACGATTCATACAAGTTTATATACCGTTTCTTTGTCTTCTATGACACGACTTTTCCTTGGTACAATACATACCCACTGAGTCTCTGCTGCACCTTTTTTAATCCTTGTGAGTTTGTTTTCCTTTCGCTGGCCAGTATATGGTAGCTAGGACCTGGGCCCCGAGCTTATTCTCACCCTGTGGGAAACCCTACTTACAGCCACAGTTTTAACCATCACCATATGTTAAGAACTCCTAAATATAAGTCCCCAAGCCCTGACCTTACCTTAGAATTTTAGATCTGGGTATCCAATTGCCTCCATCTAGGTGTCTCAAAGCCACCTCCTATTCAACATGTCCAAAGACACATGCCTGGTTGTCATCTGCACACCTGGATTTCTCTCTGTAGGTGCTCTCCTCCATCATCCTGCCTTTCATCAACTTCCATATATGAAATGTTAGCATCTACCCTGGAAACTTTTTTCCTGTCTTGGATTCACCAATTTCTCTATATTTTCACCATTATTTTCCTATACAAATTCATATCATGTCTTGTTTGAACTACAAAAATATCCATCTATTCCTGCCCTTTCCAATCCAATTTATATTTTATAGCCAAAGTGATCATTTTGATAGGTGAATCTGAATAGCAACTTACTTTTCTGCTTCCTCTGGGTGGGTGTGCCTATGGTAGAGGAACACTGTGCAATCTTTCCTCACTCTTGCCTCATCATCCAGTTTCCAGGGGGTGCCTCCCATGGGCTGACCACACCTTGAGCTGGAGGACAAGGGAGCCCATTGATGGAGTTTTCAGTGTCCCATCTTCTAGGGCAAAGGGTGTAGTGAAGAAGGATGTAGAGTAGATCTGGAGGACCACATCAAGCATGAAGAAATTCAGCCCAAGGAACTGCTAGTCACTTCTCTGCCTCACATCCCCCCTCATTCCATGCTGTTCTTCTTTCTAACACTCTCTGTTCCACCCACCCTGGTCTTTGTCATTCCGTGATTTGAATGAGCTTCCCACTTTGCATATGCTGGTCACTCCACCCAGAAATGCCTCATTGCCTAAAATTTTTGCTTGTGTGACTTCTACCTGTTTTTTATATATTAGCTCCAATGTCACTTCTTCATGGGAGCCTTCTCCATACTCCTAAACCTGGCCAGCCCTCCTATTATATACTCCCTCAATACCATGCACCTTTCTTTCTAGTACTTGTTGGAACTTTAATTTTATATTTTTTCTCTGATTTTTCTTTATTAATGCCTAACTCCCTTGTGCAACTGTCAGCTCTTGAGGACCCAACACACTGCATAGCATGTGACAGGTGTTTGCGCAACATTTGTCAAATGAACGCATTATTATATCACTGAATAAAAGTGAAAAAAAACAGAAGAAACTTTTGAACAGATGACTCACAAATTTCATTTAAACCGGCTTTCTAAATCTTGGAAGAAAAATGAGCACTATTTTAATACCACACGACAATCCAAAAGTTGAATCTTACAGCTTAATGAATGCAATACATAGTATGCAAATAAGTAGAACTTAATTTTCAAAGGGAGAGCTGGATAGAATTAAATGAAGAACTTTCTTATTGAAAAAGTTCCCATGAAACATCTAAAAATTATAGTTCTGTCCTTTGGGTTGGTTTTTCTGATAAGAAATCAATGACATAATTGCAACACTGCTGAGCACTTTCTAGAACTTTACCCCCAGAAGTTCTTTCTTTGATATTTATTTGTCAAAGTGTAAACACTTCTGTTGCTAAAGGAAATCATTAAAGGCAGTAGTGACTTTTTGTCTGCATTTGAAGTGAGGATTATTTGTCAGAGGCATTTTTAGACGTCAAATTCAAGAGTACTTCCAGTGAGGCTTCCTCAGAAATGGGTCTTTCTCTGGGTCAAAGAGGGAACCTGAGAGCTGGCCTGCTCTTTCACTGTGTGTCTTGGAGGAAGAGAGAAAGCTGGGATGCAAGCAAAAACGCTCTTCAAGTCTTCATGTACTAGGTACTTAATTCATAAGAATTCTTTTTGAGAACACTGAGTTACGTATGGAGGATTATATTAATGAAATATGAATCTATTACCTGCCATTTGTGGTTCAAATTCCACTTAGGTAGGAAATAAATAGACTATATTTCATTGATTGATATATTTTAAAGGTGTATGTGAAACATATTGGGTTGCATCCAAATCCCCGAAACTGTATACACCAGTGTCTGGGTGTTGTGGCCACCAGCTTAATTTGGTAGGGATTAATTCTATGTCATACTGTGTTCATACTATTTTTATATTATTTTTTAGCCTAATGGGTTAATGAATAGTATAATTATATTGTTAGTAATTGGCCTTCAAAACAAATCATGTAAAATAAAAGGGGTTTTCTTTCCAGTGTTTAACATGAATAAACTGAATTGCCAAATGACATGTTATGTTATTAGAGAACGAATATTTATAACCTATTATGTGGCATTTACAGTGTTGGGCTGTGTACCGGTTAGCTCTTGTTATAATGCAGCTGTGTAAGAAATTATCCCAATACCAAATACATAAAACAGTTATTTATTCTTGTGTATCTGCTGGCCATTCATGGTGGTTCTGCTGATCCAGGCTGGGCTCTGCTGGGCAGCCCTGTTTCAAGGCTGCAAATCAGTCAGGTGAAAGGAATAACTCTGCTTCATGTGTCTCTCATCCTCTTTGACTAGCAGGTTAGTTGAGGCATGTTCTTCTCATGATGGTGGCAATAACACAGGAGGAAACACCTAAATACACAAGGCCCCTGTGAACCTAGGCTCACATCTGCCCTTCACCAAAGCTAGTGACAGGCAAGTCCACAGTCCATAAAGGACATACACTCTACCTGTGGTGCTGGAGACCTGACAAAGGTGTAGTTAGGGGGAGTGGGGAGGGATTAGGGTCAATCATTCAATCTGTTATAGGGACACTTGAAATCCTTCCCCCCACTTACTTCTCACAGAAACTCTATGAAGCTTTATCATGCATAATTTAGAGATGAGGAAACCAAGGTTCAAGACATTGAGTGGCTTTCTCTGGTTTACAAAATAATTAAATGGCAAAGCTGAGTTTCAGCAGCAGGTATATTTCATTTCAGATCTGATCCTATTTCTTCTGTTGCAACATCTCTGTTAGCTTTATCATGTTTCTAATAAAGTTTAAGCATAAATCATTAAGTAAGAAAAACAGAAAAAAATGAATATTTCATTGACCGTTTTTCCTCTTAATTTAGTTTTACTCTTTTAAAAAAATATTCTTTAAAAAAATGTTAGCTGTCTTTTTTTTTTATTTTTGTGCAGTTACACTTGTCCCCATTCCCCCCCCTCGCCATTATTCTCTCCTGCCCTACCAACCCCCACCTCCCACATTCAATCCTCCCCCTGCCCCTTTGTCTTTGTCCGTGGGTCCTTCATACATGTCCTTGATGACCTTTCTGCTTCTTTGCCCCATTATCCACTTCCCCTCTCCCCAGTTACTGTCAGTTTGTTCTTTTATAAAAAATAATTATTTTATTTATTTATTTTAGAGAGGAGAAAGGAGGGAGAATACAAGGGAGAGAAACATCAATATGTGGTTGCTTCTTGCATGCTCCCTACCGGGGACCTGGCCCACACCCCAGGCATGTGCCCTGACTGGGAATCAAACTGGTGACCCTTTGATTTTCAGGCCAGCACTCAGTCCACTGAGCCATACCAGCTAGGGCAATTTTGTTTTTATTTCCATGTCTCTGGTTATATTTTGCTTGCTTATTTGTTTTGTTGATTAGGTTCCACTCATAGGTGAGATCATATGTTATTTGTCTTTCACCACCAGGGTTATTTCACTTAACAAAAAAAGGTATTTTAATTTAAAAATTAAATCCATGACAGTGAATTTTGCTTTTCTTTGCATCTTCATCTTTCTTATATGTTAGAAGATAAGGAAAAGAATACAACAAAAAGAAGAATCATATTATTTTTCAAAGGAAAAACAAAAACTTAAAATTATATCTAAAATCAAAACTTTAAAATCCACTCTGATTCCATGTTACCCTAGCATGCCTTTGGATTATGTTCTCATGAATTTATCTTTTTTTCCCCTTTTTAAAAATCTGAATTCTGATGACACAGTTATTGCTTCTCCGTGCTTTCCAACTTTCTCAGTTTTCTGGGTCAATATATTGAACATTCTTTTATGGTTCTATAGTCAATATGCTAAAATGCCATGGTTATAGAGATCAGCAAAACATATTAACAATAGTTGGAATTTATTAAATTTCAGTCATGTTCTGGACTCTTCATCCTAACTTGTTTAGTACTCACAAAAAACATGCAAGTTAGAAGGTGGTTGTGCTATATGAGGAGACAAGCTCCTAGATGTTAAGATATATGCCCTGTTTCCCACGGCTGGAAGGGCATGCAACCAAGGCCTGTCTGAATCTAAAACCTGTGCCAGAACCACTTTCCCAGATCATTTTTCTACTTGGAGTGGCTTATCATCTGGTGTGGGAGTCTGGAGAAGCAATAGTAGGGAAAAAATGGACAAGCGTACAGAAAATTGCAGTTCATTGTGTTTGAAAGCATAGTTATGTAATTGATGTTATGGAAATGCAGTAGAACAAATGTTCAGATCTCCCAGAAGGATTCCTAGGGGAAAAATTATCAATGAAAAAACAAAAGAAATGAAGGATATTATAAATTGTGATTGTTTAAAAGTAAGTGCTCAACCATTTCCAGGAGGCTGTTTGTACATTTATTATTTGTGCTAAAACTACAATAATAGTATTATTATTAATCACAAAATCTTAGTTGTATAAATTAATAAGGCTTATTCAGCTCACAGGTTTGTAGGTTGAGTGGAGATTGACTGATCTAGGCTAGGTTTGGCTGAGAGACTTTGCTGATCTTGGTTGTATTTGCTAACACACTAGGAAGTTATCTGATCATGTCTGGCCCCAGCTAGAGAGCTGATTTTTGTATCACATCCTTCTCATCTCCATCCTGAGGTCACTCTGGAAATGTCCTTATTATGGCAAAAGCGGGAGATTAAGAGAATGAGTTAGAAACCCACCACTTTTCCTATAGCCCAGGCTTAGGATTGGCACACTACAACTTTTGACTTATTTGAGTTATCAAATAAAATCAAGTGACTAAACAGAACATCATGGTGGGGAAATACACTCTACCACTTCTGTGGGAGGTATTATAAAGTCACGTAGAAAAGGACATGAACATAGGAGAGGGAGAAGATTTGAGGCAGAAAAGGGTTCCGTGATAAAGGCAGAGTAGGAAGGACCAGGAATTTGACTTTCCACTTAGACAACAATTGTACCAGCAGAATCCATCTAGTGTAATTATTTCAGGACTCGACTCTATGGAAGGCTGGCAATTTCCAGGAGGAGACTTGAACCATAAATTGTGATTAGTTTTGGTTAATTTCAGCTCTTAGCACAATAGCAGCTACCCATCTCCCACTCTCAGCTGCATGGCAGACAGCTCTGCACGTGTCCCTGGAACAACTTGCTCACAATTTATAGGAGCCAGGATGGGCAAAAAGAATCCTGTCCCTCAAATATCCAGGATCTGTGCTCTCTGATTGCTGCTCTTGATCACAGAGGTGCAGACAAAGAGGCAGTGGCCATAGTTGTTATACCTCTGCCTCTTGTTGCAAGCCCCTCTCTCTGTGACTGAAATGACTTCTAGGGCATTTAAAAGGGTGGTACCTCCCCCCCACACCCTTATTTTTCTCTTTTTCCCTTTTTGAGAGCCAGATATTGAAGAGTAGGACATTTAAAATCAACTATGTATATGCGATAAACCACAAAGTGACCATGTTCACCCAACAAAAGACACAGGCTCAGAAAAGACCATAGAATCCTTTAAGTCTATACCTCAGGGCAGATATTCTGCACAGAGACAGCCTACATCAATCAATCAAAAGAAGAAGAAGAAGAAAAAAAGAACAGCAAACCCTAAGGAAGGAGGAATATCTGATTTCCAGAGTTAACACATTATTGGATTGTAATGACCAGTTTTCAACCCCAAAAAACAAATCACAAGACTGATATATTCAAAGTGCTCAAAGAAAAAAACTGTTAACCAAGAATCCCATATCTGGCAAAGTGTCCTTCCAAAGTGAGCGAGAAATGAAAACATTTTCAGATAAACCAAAGTTCAGGGAGTTTGTTACACTAGGCCTAGCTTACAAGCATGAAATGAAAGGACACGAGAGTATACTTTGAAGCCATATGAAGAAATAAAGGTTCAACTTCCTCATTATGAAATGGAAACTGATTTTGTTCACATCTATTGCAAGGATTTTATATATATATATGTGTATATATATATACACATATATATATATAATATAGCACATGTGTGTGCATGTGTACATATATACTATTCTCTGAATGTATAAAAAAGTACCTTCCACCATAGCAATAATTGTCCCAGACAAGACTCATCAGCACCATTAGGTGAAAGTTTGTAGGGTACCAGAAAGTGATGTGATGCATTGAGCACTGAGGAGCTGTTCTAGAATTAAGAGCAAAAAAGCAAAACAACTAAATGTAATGCACAGTTCCAGTTGGATCATGAACCAAAAAAATGTCCCTAAAAAGGACATTCTTGGAGAGGTCAGCAAAATTTGACTAAGTATTATTTTATATGTTGGACAATAACGTTTTTAAATGTTAGATTTTATGAATTTGGGAATTCCACCGAGGTTAAGCAGTAGAATATCCTCAATCTCAGAAGATGTATACTGTTTTTATGGTGAAGTTGTGATATCTGTAACTTATTTTAAGTAATTCTATAATTGTTCAGTAGAATAATAATAAGATTAAGAATATTAATAGTAAGTGTGTAATTAGAGAGAAAAAACCCCAAAGCATCAAAATCTTTAAAAAAATCAGTGAATCCATATAAAGAATATATGGTCTTCATTGTACTGTTCTTTTTTCTGTAGTTTTGAAAGTATTCAACATTTAAAAAGTGTAAAAAAAGAATTGAGGCTGAAAATGTGATCTACCACAATGAAGAATATATATGTATGTGATATTTGTAATGGTTGTGTATTAATTAGTCATTGAATGCCTACAATTCCTGGTGAGAAGTACATTTTACATCACCTACTAGAACATATGGACATACTCATGCACATGAACATGTAAAATAGAAACAAGAGTTTCAGAAAAATATTCTCAATATCTTGACTCATTCATTCTCATATTTGGTCTTATCTTGCCTTCTTCCATCCAAGT
>VMDR010029464.1:0-12766 GCA_007922815.1 Macrotus californicus
CTTCACAGCTCTTGTAGAAAGGTGATCTTACCCACTGAATTTTCCTAAAAGAATTGTAAATCTTCTTTGATGTCGATAACCTTGGGAAGTGAGGTACGGGAGATGAAGACAGACACATTCAGAGGCATATAGGTGGACCGTGATTTGAATACCAGTCACATGGATTGGCAGGATAGTTTCTGCTGGGCGCCGTGTGCTGAGTGCGTGCCCTTCCATACAGAGATGTTTGAAAAGCGACTTAATGAATTCAAGTGAGCATGGCACCTATAGAAATCATCTGTCACAAGAGAAAGAGCCACACATCAAGGTCCACCTCGAAGACAAACAGAGTAAGGGAGAAAAATCTCATGGGGGGAGTTCATGAAGAGGAACTCCTTGCCGGGTTTTGAGCGGCCCAGGTAAGTGGACCAGATGGGCAAAGTAGGAAGATAGCCTTCTAGGAGGGCTCTCCTCTGGACCTCACGTTTGGAAATAACATATCCCGGAAAATAGTATATCCTGGAGCTGAGGGGCAGGGGGTTCATGATTCAATAACAGCTGTGTTTGTTCGTAACTTGATGATATTGGTGAAAATAGAAATTATTTTTTATCTCAATTACTCCGCCTTTATCTCTTTACCTGTAAATTGGGGGTGTTAGATAGGCCTTCGTGGGTGGTGTTGTGACTTAGAAAAAATAACATCTGTAAAATTCTGGGTGAAGACACTGCCGACTTCTCCTGACAGGATCGTGTCCAAACGGCCCTCCCTCTGCTCCTCCCTCAGCTCTGCCCAGGGCTGGAGGGGAACCGTGAACAGCACGGCCTCTGCAGGTGCATTGCTTGGCTGCATTCCTTTGCTTGATTTGCTCCAGACGTGCCACTATCAAATAAACGCTTTCTGCAATGAAAGCAGGAAGTCGTCAGGAACTGTGTCCCCGTGGTCAGAGGAGGACTGTCACTGCAGCAATTCCCTGAAAGCCTCCCTCTGAATACTGACTGAGCCGCCCGATGGCCGATCGGATGCGGGTGTCCAACCGTGTGCGCGCAATGACGCACGGGGCGAAGGCAATAAAAACGACTTCCCTCTGACTCTTCCTCTCCCTCTCCATTCCCAGGGTTCCACATGGGGGTCGAACACAACAGCAAGGAAGGTTATCTTGCAATTTACCCCATGAGGATAAGAAAGAACTGAACGCGTTGGGAAAGAAGTGAGGTAGCGAGCACCCCATGAACCATTATAGCAACCGCTTCGCTTCGGACCTGTGAGACTGCAGGAAAAAATAAATAACCGAGACAGCTGAAATAAGAGCACGCAGGGAGCAAGAGTCGCAAAATCCCAGCGTCCTGATTTAATGTATGACTTTCATTTACTCTGTAGCCTCATTGGCCCTACTCATTTTCTTCCCAGCATGCCCTGCAAATCTCAGCCCTTCTCTCTATTAATTAATCATCCTCGGAGGCAGCCGGCAACAATAGCCAGGCCCCGAATAAGGACCACAAACCGTGGGTTTCGTGAAGCTGAAGACGATAACATCACCGCCTACATACACCCTGGGGCAGACCGACCCCTCAGCCAGGCACCCAGGAAACCAGGCTGCAGGACCCTGAGGCTGACCTGAGACCCCAAAATCATTAGTTACTGCCTCACCTCACTTTTCAGCAAACTGCAAGGCCCAGAGGCCAAGGCCCTTACTCCTGACGACTCCTGACCGCCACTCTACAAAGCCTCTGAGTCTGTGAACCCTCAGGGGGGTTGGGGTTTGCAACACTACCTGCCTGTGCTTCTGGGCGGCGCCATGCATAATAAAATACCCGATTCCCGCCCCCGCCACACTTAGTGTTTAGAGTTTACTCTGGTAGTGCCAGGTGCACAAACACCTGGTGTTTATTAACAGAAGGAAAGGGAAGTGATGAGAAACCAGAAAACAGGAAGAGATAGAGATGCTATGGGACAGGGGTCCATCCTGGAGTGGCTGTGTCTCAGGCCAGCCTGTACTGTGTGCGTTCTTGCCTTCTTGAAGGAAAGATGTCACAGCAGGAGTCCCGGTGACTATGAGGATACATTCATGAAAGCTGGGGACAGGGAAGCAAGGAAGGGCGTAGGGTAGAAGATGACAAGACAGCCCAGGGTGGGCTGCCTGAGCTTACCAGGAAGGCAGACAAGTGGGAAGCATGACAAAAGGGGGCCTTGGGGACAGGTTCTGGGGGTTGGCTTGGGACAAACTGCATCTTAGAGTTTTGGAAACGGTGCTGTGTGGGGAGAGGAAGGGGAAGAAGAAAGAAAGGGCAGAGGCTTTCCCCAGAGGGCGACTGCACGCTGGGCTCTTTGTCCTGGGCCTTTTGTCTCTCTGGGAGGCAGAATCTTAGGGGAAGTCCCGGGCAGGTTTCAGTGGAGTATTGATCAGTTCTTCAGGGGTGCTCTCTCAGGGCCCTGGTTGTTAGGTAGCCGAGGGAGCTAAGAAAGGACCAGAAGCCCAACAGTTTCAATTAAGGGCTTTTATTTGAGGTGGGCCACTGCGGTCAGACAGGCTGAGTCCGAGGGAAAGGAAAGCAGGGTTTTTAAAGATGTGTAGCAGCCCCCAGGAAGGGTGGGTCACCCTGCTGATCTGCTCCAGGTGTCCTGGATACAGGAGTTTGCAAGACAATGTCCTCTGATCAGGGATAACTGATATGGGAACAGAAAGTCCCAGAGATTTATGGGCCCTTTCTGGGAAAAGCTGGAGGGAGAGGCTGGAGTGAGGATTCGAGCGGTCTTCATCAGGATGCTGGCGGCTATGCCTCCGTTGCTTCTGGTAATAAGGAATGTCTTGGTCAGGTATTCAGCTGGTGACGCACACCTTCTTTGTTCTGACACAGGCGGTGGTTTAAGTCTTCCACATTCCAGTGCCTTCTAACACTGGTGTCCACTGATTGGTCGGTGAGGGCAGGGGTGGTCAGTCACTGCAGTGGGTTCTGGCCTCGCCCACCTGGTTTGGCTGCTTTTCCCGGCCTCAGGCTGAAATCCAAGGGAGGCCTGGATGTCATCTCCAGGCAGGTGACCTTCTGCGCCTGGCGGTGAATTGTTCGGTCATTTTGTTCAGCTCTCTGTCTCAGTTTCCCCATTCCACTTGCCAAGGAATTTTTCTAGCTTCTGCCTATCTTGTATCAGAGAGCAAGAAAGACAGACAGACACAGACAGAGAGAGAGAGAGAGAGAGAGAGAGAGAGAGAGAGAGAGAGAGAGAGAGGGAGAGAGAGAACACAATTACCACTAACAAAAAGAGTAATGTTACTAAAGATAGAACATCATGATATAAGGGACGGTTATGAAGAAAATTCTAACAATACACTGCACAACTTTGATGCAATGGAAAAAAGCCTTCAAATACACAAATGACCAGGACTCACTCAGGAAGAAAAACGTAACCAATATGCCAAGTTAGAGGGAAAAAAAAATAACAGGCCCAAAACAGCATCACCTGCGCTAAAAGGCCAGGATGCCAAACCTAGATCTAACGCCTGAACTACTCTCCATTTCGGTCTCTCCCAGAAACATCATCTGAATCAGCCCACTTTTAAATAATTTCATCACGACAGAATCACGCAGTGGGTGCCTATCAATGCACGGAGAAATTGAGCTACAGGAATTTTACATTTTGGGGCTAATGAGTCCGTACACGTGACCCTAGTTTTGTCAGCTCTCTTTCTTCCTTTTTATTGAGATTACTGAGGTCTCCCTGGGCAGGCCAGGGGTATGTACACCGTAGGACAGAGGCGGGGAAGCTTTGAGAAGCTTAACTGGTCACAGATGGGAATCTGGTTTTTAATTGCTGTCAGACACACCAATATAAGGGCAGACCTTAGCCAAGTAAGATGGGTTTCCGTACCATCTTTGGTCCACGTGGCCAGAGGCATCTCCCATTCCTCAGTTTGTATTCATGGCTCAGATCTGAACCAGAAACACAGAAGAAAAATGGATGGACAGAAGAACATACGTTGGAAGCATCCAGCGTCTTGTAAAAAAGAAAGAAGTAAACAAACAAAAACCCACAGAGCAACCAAACAAAAACCCACAGAGCAACCAAACATGAGGCGTATGTTGTTCGAGAGCACCTTCGGCTTCGTTTTGAAACAGAAATTCAGCAGGAGGGACGCAGCTTGCAGCTGGAGGCGGAGACCCAGATGTGGAAGCCAACCCCTCAGCGTTCGCAGCCTCTCAGGTAATGGTTGTCACTAGTTTCTAAAACGCGGAATTGATTTCAGTTCAGTGGGACCTCAGAACTCCGTGCGTTCCCCAGGGCTACCCGCGTCTCCCCTCCTTCGTGCACATGGTGCGTTCAAATATTAGCTCCAGTGGTCGTCTTGGGGTATCATGACCATTTCAAAATACCTTGGGGATTAATAGATGATAATATTCTTAAGTTGGCTTGCGTTTTATTAATGTCATGCGCCCAAAATGACAATGTCTGCCCCCCCGAAATATTTTTGTTGGTGTTACTGAGGATAAGATTGAACTATATTTCTGACGTTCAAAACACCCTACCAAACATCAAAAAAAAATCATGTATATTAGAAATGTAAAAAGTGCCAAACTCATGTTTCAGACATTTTTCCTCACTTAAGCTATTTATATAATTCTTTAAAAAACTATATTTTATTTATTTTTAGAGGGAGGGGTAAGAAAGGGAGAAAGAGAGGGAGAGAAACATCAATATATGGTTGCCTCTCGTGCACCCCCCTCCTGGGGACCTGGCCCACCACCCAGGCATGTGCCCTGACCGGGAATCAAAACAGGGACCCTTTGGTTCGCAGCCCCTGCTCAATCCACTGAGCCCCACCAAACTATTTAAATATCGGATGTGTATTTCCTGATAATAAGTAACTAATAATTTTCTTACCTTTCTAAGAACAGCCAATGTCTTCCTCTGGATATAAAATACTTTGAAGATTAACTCAAATCCATGAACTGTAAGCTGACGTGTAAAGGGCTTTATTTGAACAACAGCTAAAAGAACTTACAAAATGAAAGAGAGAGGAAAGTGCTTTGAAAAGGTGAGAATCACTTTCAGTGACGGAGAGAAAAGGAGGCATTCATGTCAGGCATTGCTCCGTCCCAGCGCCTTATATTTTACACTCTGTCACCGTCCCAATTGTAGGGATGAATTGACGACCTCTTGTCACACCAGACCTGTCAACGTGCACCTGTGGGTTTCGGTTATGTTCTCATGCCCTCGTTTTTCTGCTCCTCCCACCTGCTTGCTCTCTAGGACTCTAAAGGCAGGGTCAGATAGGTGAAATGACAGCCTTGTATGGTTTGCTGACCCGCTGTGACCACTGGGGGGGGGCGGAAAGTCCCATCTCTGGTCTGTTGGACGGTATCCGGCCCGAGGTACCATGCATACCTCTGAAAACAGGGCTTGGATGGACCTGCTTGCAGCTGTGTGGAATCACGTGACAACAGTTTGAGCGATAAGATCAAATTAATAATACCCATTTTAAGTTCTTTTCAAAAACACGCTGTACCTCCCGAGTAACATATCATTCTCATTTTGAGAAACAGTGTACAACACACACTCAGCATGTCTTCGAAGTCATGGACTGCTTCCTTGCCCACGATTTTTGAAGATTCACTCACGTTTGGAACACGCACCTATTTTATTTTTCTCATCTAAGTGGATTTGAACTTCTGGATATTCATTTTTTATTTTCTTGTTCTCTTTGATTTTCGCCAGCTTGTGGTAGGAACAGGGCTCACCGGACCAGCGGCCCAAATTTCCCGAATCTATTTCACAGAAGGCGATTTAAAGGATTCTAATGTAGCAGAAGCATTTTCAGTGTGCTATTAAATTCATCGCTCGACTGATTTAATTTCCATTGCCCTTATAATGTCAGAGTCCCCTCTAAAAATCGTGTTCGTGAACAGGAAAATGCAAGAAGTAAGCATGCATCAGGTAAAGGGAAGAGTCGGATCCACTGCACACAGCAAACAGTGGACGACTCTCAAATCCACAGACACTGTGCTCAAAATAAAAACTGGTTTAAGTATTGTTATCCATGGAAACAGTTTTGTTTTGTTTTTTCCCACTCCGATGATGAATGCTTTTGGAGGGTTCACACTTTCCAGAGAGGCTGGTGGTGGTAGAACTAAGAAATCTCGAAATTATGGACGCTTTCAGCTGGGGAATTGAAATGGATTCCCAAGGGAATTTTCCATAAAACTGCTCTGTTTTCCCCCCTTGGTTCATGGATGGCTGCTTTCTCCCTGTGTTATCAGCAATATCAAATTTTCTAACTTTAATAAAGTTACGGAGCGCCTAACAGAATTATAAAAATGGTCCTTGTATTTATTCAGCCATGTCTGCATATTTAATAACCAGTACGCCCTCAACTAGGGAATATTTTGTCCTTTAGAAAAAGTTTAGTCTATTTCTTGTCCTTCACATCTCTTAGTATATTCTGACTTGGATGATTTTTAAAAAGATGAGCGATGCGACCCATATTTTTCCATAATATTAGCTGTTCAAACCGAAATGGTTTAATGGATGCGTACAATTTTCTTGACACAGAAAATTGCTTGCAGAGAAAAAGAGCACTTTGGGCCAAGCTCAAAATGGGCATACGTTCCCGGGAAATGGTTGCATCACTTACATCTACGAAAATTATTGCCTGATTATTATCTGAAATTATTATTTGGTTTCCACAAGAGGTTAGCAACACAGTCCTGCTAGATATTGAGTATACAATTTAATGCATGTCTGAGACATGTTAAATATGTTTTCACGATGTCACAGGACACCCCAAATTCAGGGGGAGCTCTGATTTCAGTATTAAAAAGAGATAGCCATCTCTGTCTTTGACCTACTGCTATGAATCCCTTCCTCCCACACATTTCCCAATACAGATCAGTGCATATTAAAGCCTCCTCGGAATAGGAAAATAGATAAAGAGTTTAGAGAATTTTCTGGGGATTTTGGCTTGCATAATCCATGTGAGCTGATTTATCTTCATTTTGCTTGTATTGATTTGTTTGGGGATAAAATAAAAATTACTTCAAAGTTATTAAGGGAAAGGTTTTTTTTTTTTATTAAAAATATTCTTTTCGGCTATGAGCATTGTTTCTTTTAACTCGAGGTTTTAAATCTAATTCTATGTAGTCACTGTTGTTTTTACTTGGCTATTATTACCCAATAGGATTGTAATATATT
The DNA here is from genome assembly GCA_007922815.1 of Macrotus californicus. NCBI lineage: Eukaryota > Metazoa > Chordata > Mammalia > Chiroptera > Phyllostomidae > Macrotus > Macrotus californicus. Next base: position 7,163 of record VMDR010029464.1, read on the forward strand.
TCTGCTCTAATCTTTTTATGAAAGTTCTTTCACCTGTAACACCCAAAGAAGTCATGAATATGCAATCTTTGTAATTTTCTGGATATACTACGAAATAGGAATTTTAATTAAAAGCAAAGGAACACAAAGCATGAATGGTATTGTCTTTCTTTAGAACGACATATCTACATATTTTCACGTGTCAGTAAAAAGGCCACTTCCCGCTCAAATACCACAAATAGCTCCTTAACATTCGTTTGCCAATCTCTCTTACTATTTTGGTTTCCATTTAATTAGACAGCAAGATAGCATTGCTTTCGTGAATCACCATATCCAGGTCCTCAGCAATACAAGTGAAGAGGATTTTCAAAGTGAGTGTGACCCTAAAATGCAGGGGTTGGAGGAATTCCCCGTGCCTTAAAGGAAAATACGTTTGTCTGAGCTGAATGACATCAAATCCCAATGATGCCCACGATGGAGCCCCTCATGTCCCACAAAACTCACATCGCCTCATGTGGGAAGAGTGTTGAGCTCAGAGTGAGCCACACAGAGAGGGCTATGCCAGTGTGGGTGTAGGACTGGGCCGTGCGCTTTTGAAAGGGCAGACTGTGCACGGGTTTCTGTGCTGGTGGAGCTCCTTCTGCGTTGCCTCCTTGAGATCCTGCAGCTGAATCGGTTCAATGAGTCCTTTGGACCAAATCCTCAAAGCATGTGCAGAATCAGATGCCGCTTCGGAGGGAATTCCACAGCTCACTGCCGTTCTGAGCCTCCATCTTTCTGGCCGTGCATTTCTGCAAGCTCCTTGGTCTCCCCACCTGGGTGCACTCCCCCCCCACCACCCATCCCCCTGCCCAAGCCTTTTTTCAACCCTGGAGGTAGGTGATAGCCAAGTTCCTCAGTAGTTTCCAGCAGTGCCCCAATTTACTCAGTACGACGGCCTTAAATATGTAGCCCATCCTTGTACGGAGTCCCTATCTTGTATCTGTGATCTCCCTGCCTCCAGCCAGGTACCTGGGAGTCTCTTTCTTGCGCACACCTGAGTAGCTCCCTCTCTCACCGCTTCCAGGTGGTTCTTCAAGGGCTGACAGGTCCGTGAGACTTTGCTCTGCCACCTTTTGACCTAAACTGCAGCCCACATTGCCCATTTCCACGCCCGGGTCCACCTGCCCTATGTCAACTGCTTCCATAAACACGCATTATCCAAACCTATCTTACAAAATGCTGTTTTATTGACAGCAGTCTTCCGTGCCTCTATCTTCTACTAAAATAGAAAGCCCTGAGGGATAAGGCTATTTGTTTTGTTGAGCACCAAAGTATCCTCAACACCCCGCCAAGAAAATTAATTTATCTGAAAACAGATATTGAATAAGTGAGTGAAAAATATGGACCTGTGGACTCTACTTCTGCAGTTTCTCTTAGAACTCAGTTAGCTTAATAATGCATAATATCTTGATGGGCTAGCTGCAAACTTCTTGTTGGCACACCGCCTGGTGACTGCGGAAGCTGTCACTGTGGATGACAGCACGGTGACACCCTTTTCTGCCCTTATGAAAGTGTTTTGGGCAATTACCCTGGTTGAGTCTCAGTAGGTGGTCGAGTCACTGATGGTCGTGAAGGCATTTCAGGAAAACAAAACGGGTGCACGTGCAGAAACTAGCCAGGAGGTGGAGAAAGACGTGAAGCCAGACATCAAAATGTGCTACAAGGGACTCACCGTGGGAGAGTGAATTAAAAACAAAATCAGCCCCGGCTGGTGTGGCTCAGTGGATTGAGTGCCAGCCTGCGAACCAAAGGGCCGCCGGTTCGATTCCCAGTCAGGGCACGTGCCTGGGTTACGGGCCAGGTCCCCAGTAGGGGGCGTGTGAAAGGCAACCACACATTGATGTTTCTCTCCCTCTCTTTCTCCTTCTCTTTCCTTCTCTACAAGTAAGTAAATAAATAAAATCTTTAAAAATATCTGCCCCGAAATGAGTCAGTGCCACAAATTAAATGATTGTCAAAAGAAGAAGAGTTTCATGTGTCCGGAAAGACGCGATAAAAACCGTCAGGCTTATGCACAGGTTAAATATTTATTCACCACCTAACGCGTGATACTCATTCTCCGGCATTCACACTCTCCCTCCCTGATGTGCTCAGTCTTCGGCAAACTCTTCATCCACCGCAAAGCCAAACTGGGAATCCCATTTAGAGAGAAGCATATTCGTTCAGTATAGTTTCCTTTTTCAACCTAAGGACTGCACATTCCAGAAACATCAGAGAGCCCCCCAGATGAGCGTATGTTTAAAAATAACACTATTTGGATTTCCTATGGCCCTGAATTTCCAGTACAATAAAGGGCCAATAACAGACCCTCATTGTAACCTACTGCATAGAGAAAGGGAGCAGATATTCTTCATTTGACTTTGTTTGCATAGACATTGAGTAGGGTCGAAACTCAGCAATGCCAAACATTGGAAAACGGGTCCCATTTTTCACTGTACCACAGATTATATTCATTTTTTTTTTTGATAAGTGGTTTTATGGTAAGACATCTGAAGGGTCCAAAGTATTTAATCATGACCTTAATAAAAGTAATAATTATAATGTCCAGAATTTTACCGTGTCGATCCTCATGGGGGGAAAATTAATTATAATCTATATTTTTCTAAGCATAATGATAAATTTGTAAGACTCTTCATCTCATTGTGATAAGTAGCCATCGATGAGCAACAGGGGTAGCAGAATTTCCTGAGTTTTGAGAAACTGTGATCCAACCATAAATTGTTATTCAGTGAGGTTTATTGTGAAGTGCAGAATTGTCTTAGGGGATGGGCTATTTTTAGTATCAAGAAATCTCAGGTGTCAAATATAAACAGGCATAACTTTGACAAGCCCACTTCATTTTGAAATGCTGTCAAGAAGCATTACTTCGGGAACTGTTTAAAAAACCAGGATCAGTTTTGAAGTAGACAGGGTGCGGGCCTCTAGTTCTTGGATCTCCTAAATGCCCCAAACATTGTAACGTTTGTATGCTAGATATTCTGTATTTTGCCAGAATTAGGTACAAATTTAAAGGAGTTGGTATATGCATATAAAATAATGAAGCAAGACTTTCGATATTTATTGGTATCAATACTGCACATATTAGTTTATCAAATAAAAACATTGTACTTTTTTTATTCCTCTACAAGAAATAATGTCATCCAAGTTGATTTAGAAGCTCAGGAGGTAAAAATCACTGATAGATTTCCATGTTTAAGAAATATTCATCCAGAGTGAAAAAGAAAATATTACCGTACCCATAGATGCAGGAAAAGCCTTTGAGAAAACCCAACACCAATCATGATAAAAACCCTCAGTATACCAGGAACAGAAGAGAGCTTTTTCAAATCGATAAAGACTCCCTATGAAAAATAAACAGCTAAGATCATACTTAACAGTGAGCGATTCGGACCTTTCCCACTCACCGTGGGTGCCAAGCAAGGGTTCCTGCTCTTTCTCATCACTCCTTTTCAGTGTTTTATTGGAAACTCTTGCTGACGCAATAAAGGGAAATAAGGAAATAAAAGGGATAAAGATTGTGAGGAAAGACATAAAACTGTCTTTGTCCGCAGATGACTGGACCATCTATGGAGAAATTCCAAAAGAATTTCAACCTCGACACGACCGAGTCTCCTGGTTTATGGCAATGAGAGACATGGTGAATTTAAATAGGAACGCTTCTATTTTGAAGAACCTTTCTAGCACTGAAATCTGTAACACGTTAATGAACAAGATAAACTAACACAGTGGAGACAGACCGATGGACACAGAGAACAGACTGACAGCTGTCAGAGAGGAGGGGCTTGGGGGCTGGGTGAGAAGGGTGAAGGGATTAAGCAAAGGAAATAAGAAAAGACTCGTGGAAGCCGACAACCGTGTGGTTTACCAGAGGGAAGAGGGTGGGGGAGGTAGAAGAGGGGTAAAGGGGAATAAATGGTGATGGAAGGAGACTGGACCGGGAGTAATGAACACACAGTACAATATACAGATGATGTATTCTAGCATTGTGCACCTGAAAGCTACATAATTTCATTAACCAATGTCACCCCAGTAAATTCACTAAAAATAAGTAAAATCTGGGACATGTCCCTCTGAGCAATGAGCAGGCCTTGTTTTCTGTCACGTACCATGGACGGCGGTCTGAATGCCATGATGCCTTGCATAAGCAAGCAAACACACAACATTATAGGACCTCTTCAAGGTCAGAAGATTGATACATGATTTCCTTATTGGAACACAAGAGGACGTCTACAAGAGGACGTCTCCTGATTTCAGGGTAGTTTTCCAGTCTCAGTTCCACCCCCTTTCTGCCTGTCAGAAGATGGCAGAATATGGAAAACCTCGGGGCACCTCCAACTTCACGCTGGGTCGGTTTCCACAGTCGGACTTCATGTTCTCGGCGCGCAGCGCAATATCGTCTTGGTCGGCCTTGCCATCAGCGAGCAGCTCTTCTTGAAGACGCAGCTCTCTGTCTACCTTCGTGCCGAGTGCACCACATGAATCAAAGATGATTCCTGATCTCAGCTGTTTCGAGAACTTTTTCTTTTTTCTCACGTTTCCCGGGGTGACATTGATGAATAAGATCACCTACGTTTCAATTTTCCTGCGACATCACCTGTGCGTTGGACTGTGTACCCACCATGCAAAGTCAAATTGTTTTTTCCTCCCTGTAAATTTGGCTCCTTTTCCCCTTTACTCCCCGCACCCCCTTCCCTCGGGTCTCCGCCTCACAGTTGTCTGCCTGTGTCTGTGAGTTTCGGCACTAGGCAGGAACTTCCGTTAATGCAGTATCGGATTTTAAATTCATGTTGATTCTCTCAGAAGAGTCCCTGTTAGCTGGACCACAGAGGGCACTGATAAAGTAACCTCAATCCTGAACACACGGAGATATCTAATCGTGCCAATTAGAGAGGTTTAAAATTAAATGCATGGTGTCTGAATATATAAACATTCAGGGAATTGGAGAAGATGATCAACTCCCTAATTAAGTAGCGTGCATGTAAACGCAATACGAAATCTCTTCATTGAGACGCATAGCGTTTTCTTCTCCACAGGTCAATACAAAATTTTATGCACGGGTTTCTGCGCACTTTTTAAACCATGTCTTCTTCCCAATGGGAATAACCCAATATGGTTTTCCCCGGAGCCTCAAATGCACTTCCACCTGAGGAAGGGGAGGGCCAGCTGATTTTCCGCCCTGCACGTGGCCGTCACTGGAAATTCCACAGCGAGGCTCATACGCTTGTTTCTGAACCATGAGGACTCTGTTTTTCTGTTCTGTGCCTGTGTGTGCAACAGTTACCCCTGCAGAGAGAACATTAAGGAACGCCTTGCTACCGTAAATGGATTTAAGACATGTCATAGTGACTCGGATGTTTTCACGCCCACAAGGAAAAAAATACTAAGGGTTGCATTAGTTATTGCTATGTGTGTGTATAAAGTGGTATATGTTAGTATACGTGTACTAGAGTATGTAGTAGTATGTATGTGGTATACAATATATATTATTATAGATGTGCTACACAGTATAGATTAGTAGTGTGTATATTTAGTGTGCAGTGCACATATTAGTATATATGCATACAGGGTCTATACAAATAATAT
>VMDR010029465.1:0-12634 GCA_007922815.1 Macrotus californicus
AGAGATCGGCCACCCATCCCTTTTCTCCACCAGATTCCTTTAGTCTGTGTGAATTTGTTCGTTACTTGTCCGGGGGTATAGGACAAGCATTCCGCAACAACACGTGGTGCTGCCAGACGGGACCGCGACATCTGGCGCCCAGGAACAGGGACGACCGGAGGCTTCGAGCCGCAGTTGTGGAACCAACACACCGAAGGGGTGGAAACGCGCGCATCAGCCCAGGTAAGGGCCAACGACACCGAGGCTTCTCGGTAAGGTTGTGGGGTGTGTTGGCATTCAGGGAAAAGGGATTTCTTCCTAGGTCTCCCTCTTGTGATTGCGTTATTTCTGCGTTATTTCCATACCCTCTTTGGTGAGCAGGAGCCTTGCTCTCTCTCCCAAGCATCCATCCCTACAGCACAACCCCCAACTAGGTCTCAGCTTGGGAAAAAGAGCAAAGATTTTCCCTCTAATCAGCATTTGAGACAGTAGCTGGTTAAAGGGCTATTTACGAGCATTTCAGCAAATTCTCTGTTTCAAGCTGCCTCTTGGGCTCTTCTAAAGAACAGGAGCAATATTTTAGTCCAATTCAGCAGCTTTTTAAGGCTGCTGGATTTCTCCCAGATAAGGGATCTTTAGATTTGGAAATATGGGGAAAAGCAGGGCAGGGAAGCCCTCATAATCAGAAAAAGCTTAAACAACGAAAAGGGACCGATGCTCGCCAGCCAGGCTCTCTTCCCGGGTAGTCACAGCTGCAGCGAGCATCACAGCCCCACCTGGTGAGTCCAGCTGGGGCGGGGGAGTGCGCGTGCTCGCAGTGCAGCGGGGCCAGTCTCTGCCAAGGGAGCGAGTTGATTCCCCTCCTCCCCATGTGCGCTGGAGCAACCTTCACCGCCCACCCAGTGCCGGGGCACGGTCCAAGGCCGCCAAGGCGTGGCGCCTGCCCACCGGCTCCAACCCAGAGGCTGCAGTTCCACGCAGCGTGGAGCCTGGCAGCAAACTTAGAACTGGCGCAGGCAGCACGTCTGAAGGAGGGAGCCAGGTCTTCCCTGAGATAAGGAACAACAGCCTCCGTGCTTTGAGAGGCCTGAAAGTGCTTAATTTTAAAAAAGAGATTTCTATTTTGTTTGCATTTCTACAACTGGAGAAGGAGACATTTCTCAACCCTGAAAAAAGTGTGCAGTGTCTTAAATGTTTTGGTACAAATGGGCAAGTTGGACAAATTCAGCCTCTCTAACTTCCCACCCCACTTAACATCTGGGGCAGGAACTTCTTCACTCTGGGGAGTGCAAATCACCCTACTCTAGGTGTTCATCCCAGAGGGTTGCAACCTCAAATAGTTTGGCACACTGATGTTGTTCAGTATCTCCCTATTCATTTCATAATACACTCTTTAAATTAAATGTTGGGCAATCTAATCAGGCTTAAGTTTGAAAAGAAATTATGCTTATTTTGGAATGTTATGTGGATTATGTATGTTGTAGAAAGTTCAAGTAAGTCATGAATAGTCTGTAAGGAAGGAATTAAGAAAGTGAAGGAAAGGAAAGTGTAGGATTGTGAAGGAGAAGGGTAAGAAGGAATAAAGGAAAAATATAGATATCACATTCATGTGTGGCATGGGAAGAAAGGACATTAGAATGAGAAATTAAAGAAGGGAAGTGGAAAGAAAGGAAGAGGAATAATAAGCACCTAAGTCTTTGAAACACTGCAAATTCTAGACCTAGAAAATACCAAGTCCTGAGAACAGTAAAGTAATTAACTCACTGCTCAAACTCATTGCAGCTGCAGAAACAGCAGGGGGCCTGTCTTTCCAGGCAAACACTAACTCAGGTGTTCTACAGACCACTCCCCTCAGTGGGGAATCAGCAAAGAATGTTAAAGTTTAAGGCCTTCAGCCACCGAGGCCGTCCATAAGAAAGCAATTCTAATAATGGCCTAGAATATATTACACAAACCCTCAGGCTTTTTTAAGAAAAATGGGGAATACAATATAAAACAGGTATCCCTTATAATCCTACAGGTCAAGCAATTGTTGAAAGAGCTTACCAAACCTTTAAAACATCATTAAATAAACAAAAAAGGGGAGAGTCAGAATATATCTCCCAGGAATTTAACCATGCTGGCAATATATACATACAATTTTTTTGATTTGTGACGATAATTTAAAGTCACCCATAGACAAACACCTTGTGCAAAACAGGGCTCCAGGCCCTCAACCTTTGGTCTTATATAAAGACCCATTAAGGGAAGTAAAATGAAAAGGCCCAGTTACACTATTAACTTGGGGAAGAGGGTATGCATATGTTTCCTCTCTAGAAGGACCTTTGGGAGCTGCTGATGAAGAAGATGAAGCCATATCATAGAAAAGGCGTCCCTGGCAGCGATCTACCTCCACCCATTAGACTCTCCTGATCCAGGATTCTCCAAGCTGTGTGTCACCCCGCTCCAGTGGAATTCCAGTCAGTATTCCTGGAGCGATATTCAACATCACCAAAAAGGGACTTTTTCTACTAACTTAAAAGGACAAATTGATAAATTGCAGCTAGAATTACATCAATAGCTGCAGGACATTCAATGCTGGACTAAGAGATTTTTCAAACCCTCCATGACAATCTCGGATGGCTAGACCCAAAAAACTGGTTTGATGGACTCAACCTGAGAGTGTGGGCCTTTGGAGCTGCTGGTTGTTTACCGGTTCTAATAATGCTTTGTGTACTTTGCTGGATTTGCAAATTGTTTTCCCAGGGTCTTGAAAGGGACCAGCAAGTAGCAAGCTTTGTGGGATCTATAGTGGTCCTAGCTAAAAATAAAAGGAAAAATATAGGGGACAATTCGACCTGGCAATGGCAATTGTAGCCTCATAACTAAAAACAAAAGGGGAACTGTGGGGAACTTGTTCATGTGTGATATGGCCTGTGACTCAGCTCTGGGTCTGAACGCAGTCCAGATTGCGTGTGGTGTGCAGATCACATCCGTGGATAGGTTTCCGGTGGGTAATCAGGCCTGCATTGTACCTAGGCTGCTTTGAAACTTGCTCTTGAAAAAACTCACCTGGGATGGAAACAGCTGAAGTTTACTGTGACTCTGCTAGACTTCCCAAGCACGAATGTAAACAGCCCAGCTTTCTCTCCCTTACATTTGTAAATGACCTTTCTCTTTGAAGCTACTGGCAACATTCTTTCCTTTATCTGTAAGAGGTATCCACCCAAAGTGAACCTGTGCATAGTTAATGAGAACCATCCTGGAGTGTCAATAAAAGCCTGTCCAGGCAAGGGGCAGGGGCCCTCTCTCTTGATCATTGAGAGATCGACCACCCATCCCTTTTCTCCACCGGATTCCTTTAGTCCATGTGAATTTGTTCGTTACTTGTCCGGGGATATAGGACAAGCATTCCACAACAACATGCGGTCCTGCTGGATGGGACCACGACAAGTAGGTATTGCATTGAATCTATAAATTGCTTTCAGTAGTATGGACATTTTGATTATGTTAATTCTTCCAATACATGAACATGGTATATGCTTCCATTTGTGTCTTCCTTAATTTCTTTCTTCACTGTTGTGTAGTTTTCTGAGCACAGGTCTTTTACCTCCTTGTTTAGGTTCATTACTAGGTACTTTATTAGCAAATAGGATTTTTTTTCCTGATTTCTTTTTCTGATACTTCATTGTTGGTGTCCAAAAATGCCTTCAATTTCTGAATACTGACTTTGTGTCCCATCAATGAATGCAGAAAGAGCATTTGATAAGGTATAGCACCCATTTAAGATAAAAGCACTCAGCAAAGTGAAAATAGAGAGAGCATTCCTCAACATAATAAAGGCCATATACGAGAGCCCTACAGTCAACATCATACTCAACAGGCAAAAACTAAAAGCTTTCCCACTAAGATCATGAACAAGATAAGGATGCCCATTTTCACCACTTCTACTCAACATAGTATTGGAAGTCCTAACCACAGCGATCAGTCAAGAAGAAACAAAAAGCATCCAAATTGGAAAGAAGGAAGCAAAACTCACTGTTTGCAGATGACATGATAGTGTACATAGAAAACCCTATAGACTCCACCCAAACACTGCTCGACCTAATAAGTGAGTTTGGCACAACAGTGGGATACAAAGTAAATATTCAGAAATTGAAGGCATTTTTGTATACCCACAACAAAATACCAGAAAAAAAGCACACACACACAAATCTCACTTGCTAAGGCAACAAGAAAAATAGTGAAAAAGTAACCAACCATATGGGAAAATATATTTGCAAATGATACCTTGGACAAGGGTTTGATCTCCAAAATATATAAAGAACTCACATGACTCCACTCCAGGAAGGCAAACAACCCAATTAAAAAATGGTCTTTGGCTGGCATAACTCAGTGGAGATTGAGTGCGGGCTGCAAACCAAAGGGTTGCCGGTTCAATTCCCAGTCGGGTCACATGCCTGGGTTGCGGGCCAGGTCCCCAGTGGTGGCCACATGAGAGGCAACCACACATTGATATTTCTCTCTCTCTCTTTCTCCTTCCCTTCCCCTCTCTAAAAATAAATAATATAATCTTTAGAAAAAAATGGGAAAAAGACCTGAACAGGCACTTCTCCAAGGAGAACATACAGAGGGCCCAGGAACGTATGAAAGGATGCTCAGCATCACTAGCCATCAGAGAGATGCAAATAAAACCACAATGACATATCACTTCACACCGGTCAAAATGGCCATTATAAACAAATCAACAAACAAGTGTTGGAGAGGATGCAGAGAAAAGGGAACCCTAGTGCACTGTTGGTGGGATTGCAGACTGGTGCAGCCACTATGGAAAACTATGGAATTTCCTCAAAAAACTAAAAATGGAACTGCCTTTCACCTGGCTATTCCACTGCTGGAGTTATAGCCTAAGAATCCTGAAACACCAATTCAAAAGAACGTATGTACCCCACACAATTTACAGTAGCCAAGTGCTGGAAGCAACCTGAATGCCCATCAGTAAATGAGTGGATCAAAAAACTGTGGGTCATTTACACAATGGAATTCTACGCAGCAAAAAGAAAGGAGCTCCTACCCTTTGCAACAGCATGGATGGAACTGGAGAGTATTATGCTACGTGAAATAAGCCAGGTGATGAAAGACAAATACCATTTGATCTCACCTATAAGTGGAACCTAATCAACAAAACAAACAAGGAAGCAAAATAGAGCCAGAGACATAGAAATTAAGAACACACTGACATAACCAGAGGGGAGGTGGGCGGGGATAATGGGGGGAAAAGGGGGAAGGGTTTTCGGGAACATGTATAAAGGACACATGGACAAAACCAAAGTGGGGTAGGGTCAAGGGTGAGAAGTAGGGATGGCTGGGATGGGCGGAGGGAGGTGGGAGGGAGATGGAGACAACTGTATCTGAACAACAGTAAAAAAATGAAAATTATCCTCTCAAAGAAAAACTCGTACATTTACACAGTGGAATACTACACAGAATAATAAAAGGAGCTTCTACCCTACACAACAGCTTGGTTGGACAATCTGGAGAGCATTATGCTAAGTGAAATAAGCCAAGCCGTGAGGGACAAATGCCATATGATCTCACCTACAAGTAGAAACTAATCAACAAAAATAAACAAGCAAGCAAAACATAACCAAGAACATTGAAATAAAGAGCAAACTGACAGTAACTAGAGGGGGTGAGGGGAGAGGGACAAAGGGGGAAAATAGGGAAAGGGCAGTCAAGGAACATACATAATGGACACGTGGACAAAGCCAAAGGGGGTAGGATTGAGAGTGGGAGGTGGGGATGGGTGGGGTGGGGGGAGTGGTGCAGGGAAAATGGAGGCAACTCTACTTGAACAACAGTAATAAGTTAATTGATTAGTTAATTAAAAGAAATGAGTGGAAGAAATGCTAGAAGGGACCAGGGACAGACTCAGTAGGGCTGGCTGTGCAGAAGGGAGAACCCATGAGCCTGCATGAAGGAGATGCTTCATTATAGTTTCACATGTATTAGTTGAGAGCCTACTATGTGCTGGTCACTGTCAGGAAATTCAGGCTCACAGGGTAGAACTCCGAAGAAGGGGGAAGAGAGACCAGGACTCAGCTAGCATACACACTGCATTCCCTTCCCATAGAGGTGACTGTTACACAATGCTCCTACCTCATTTAAGATTCTGAAGAAATTTCTTCTTTAATCAGAACATTAAAAAGTAAGCTGGCAAAATTTCCAGGCAAAGAGCAACTTTTGACAGGATGTTGCCCTTTGTCTTTGGTGCAAAATATTGTCTTTTCTCTTTGGAGGAATGAGCCCACAAACCCTTGCTTTGGAGCAGTGGTGTTAGTCACAGCTCACGGATTTCATTTCTTCCTCCCTTCAAAGGAGACATCTTTACAGGCTGATGTCAGAGTCCTCTGACAGAGACTTGACTGACAACAGGGGCCACGGCCCAAACGTGCAGTCTCAGACTAAGGCTGATGTTGCAGCTAGGCTGGAAACTTCAGCCCTGGATCTGCATGTAGTGCAGCAGAAGCTGTGAGAAGAATTATTAACTCAGTTTTTGTGCTCTTTGCATTTTGTTAGGTTCTGTTATCATTTGGCACCATTTTGATACTACCACAAGAGAAGTCTTTCCTGCACCCAACACCCACAAACCACTGTCCCACCTCAGTAGCTGAATCAATACCAGCAGAGTGTTAACCAATTGTGTCTCAGGCTCATGGGGTGTGATTTCCCAATTACACTTCCTTAGGGCCACTATGTAGAGGAAGTCATCATTTTTTGCTGAAATGTCACCGTGGTATTTCTACACTTACTACTAACAAATAACACAGGTCATGGTCACAGGAGTCATCTCTGATTCCTCCTTTCCCTCATCCCACAGGCACTTGGCTCTCAAGTCCTGGGGCATTGTTGTCCCTTGTAACCACCTTCTTTCCCCATCCTCATGGTTGTTACGGTAATACAGGTCCTCTTCTCCTACTTGGCATTGCCAATGTCTTCAGTTTTCCTGCTTCCAGTCTTGAATCACTCTGGCCCATGAAAAGAGAAGTGAGTACTGTACAGACCAAATGCTTTATAGCAGTGTTATTTCACTCTCACCACAGAACTGTGAGGTAGGCATTTAAAATATTTTATTTTATTTTATTATTTTTTTATTTTATTTTATTTTATTTTATTTTATTTTTATTTTATTTTATTTTATTTTATTTTATTTTATTTTATTTTATTTTATTTTATTTTATTTATTTTATTTTATTTTATGGTAAGGACACAATGTGAGATGTCCCATCTTTACAAGTAAGTGTTCGAGCGTATAACACAGTGTTGCTGATTATAGGTGCAATATTTTATAATCAGTCTCCACAATTGTCCGTCTTACTGAAACTTCATGCTCATGCATCAGTAAATCCCCATTTCCCCTCCTATCAGCCCCGGGCAACCACCTCAGGTTGAAGCTTTTTCTGAGATTTCTTCAGATTGGTTTTTCTCATACCCAGAATAAATAAAAATAATATTAGGGTCCATTGTTGTGACACTTCAGAATACTGAGATGCTTGAAAGTTTCTAGGAAAAAAAAGCACAAAGAAAGGGCCAAGAATAATAATGACTTAAGACTTCTCAAAGGTAATACCACAAGTCAGAGAATTGTGGCTTCAAAGGATTGAAAAGAAATAATCGCTAACATAAAATTCTATACCCATTCAAAGTACCAACAAAATGTCAGGATAAAATCAAAATATTTTCTAACATAAAAAATGTATCTTCGAAGTTTCCTTTTTAAGAAACGACTAGAGGACATGCCCATGCACTAAGGAAGTGACGACACCCAAATTTGAAGATTTCAGCCCAAAGGAAAGAAAGGCTCCAACTCAGAAGATAATTTCCAAAGAGAGAGCAAAGCTGAGGTGCCAGTATGAATGCTGTCCATCAGGCCCAGAGGGCGACCAGTATGAAATGGAAAAAGACAGCTCCAGAAGAAATGGCTTCAAGATATGAAACTGAGAAAATTTCTGGGGTTTCTGAACATTTAAGAGGAGATTTAGAAAGCAATAGAAGGTATTTGGGTTAAATGAATAAGTTCATAGAAAAACAGAAAAATCAGATCAAATAGTAACTCCAGAGAAAATAGAAAAGTTTTGCAGAAAAAGAAAATATTCATAGTGGATGTCCAGCAGAAAATAGCATAATCAGAGAAATTTAATAATAAAAAGACTAGTTATTTTTAGAGGTGTGGATGGATGTAGGAAAACCAACCAGACTAATAACATAGTAACTATTACCATTGCAAGCCTGAAGCAGCAAGAACATGCCCTTCTTTGGCCATGAACGCTGGGACATGAGTGCTGCCAGACGGGACCGGTGGCCTTTAGCAAAACTAAGCAACTAACCTGCGGAAACCTAGAGCTGGGAACAAATACTATGACCTCCTTTTGTTTTTCCCTCCAAGGTCCTGTGGGTGCCTTCTGTTGGTCAGACCCAACTGAGTAACCGTAGGGTAAGGGAGCCCTCGATGGAGTTCAGCCTCCCAAGACCCAGAGCAGAATGGGGAAGGATGAAGAGTGGACCTGAGAGGGTCAACAAAAGATGCACAGCATAGCGCCGACGTGCGTCAGCACTGGTAGTGCTGATACTGACTGGGGATCAATGTGGGCCTTTACACGCGTGTGACAAGGAAAACACCAAGCGGCACTCCAAACAAAATCAAGTGTTAGGGAGATGGAAAAGGGTGTACACATGTGGCTGGCGGTGGATGGAATTATGTGAGTACTCTTCCACGGTGGAAAACAAATTATGTTATTTATGGAAAGAAATATGGAAAGATTTAATGTGACTGTGCAAAATAAAATAAAACCATAAATAAGTCAACCAAGAAGACCTCTGGTCCCAACACCCTGTGATCTCATGGTCCACGGGTGGAAAGTGATACATTTGACTAGTGAAACCTCCATCTCAGGTATAATTGAGAGATTAAAAATCTATAAATTAGATATTCTCATAGTCTCAAAAATAGAATGGCATGGGTTACTTATTAAGTACAAAGAGGACAATGTACCTTCATAGCACAAAGAATTAATAGCCACTACCTTAAGCAAGTGGTCCAGCCTGGCACTAACTGCCAGGAGCTGTGGAGAAAGACCGACAGACACTATGAGCTCCTTGACGTGGTGTGGAGGGAAGAGCACACCTCCAGTGTGGCATTCTGGCCAGAAATACGTGTGCTGGCTCATAAAGGGAAGCTAGACAAATGTGGGATTCTGGCTCAAATCCAGGCCAGACAACTGGCCTTGTCTCTTCAGAGGGAGGCTGGGGGGAAAGGGAGATTGGGACAGATCCCAGAAAGTCAGCAGTCAAATACAATGCGTGAACTTTGAATGGATCCGGGTTAGAAAAAAACAATTACAAGACATTTTATGGAACAACAGGCGCCTTTGTGTATGGATGACGTTACTGAATGAGTGTCACTTCTCTCAGGTGTGGCGATGATGTGGCAATTTGTAGATGTTCTTATTTTTGGAAGACGCATGCTGAAGTGTTCAGGAATGAAGAGTTGTAGTATCTGCTGCCTCTCTCAGGGGGCCTGGAAGAAAGGAAACACAGAAAAAGATGGGTTTGTGGGTTAAGATGGCAACAGTAGCTCTTTAAATGAGGACTATTTCCGTATGAATACCTGAACACTGTTATCCCACTTTTCTGCAGGTTCCAAACACAATTTATTTCAAAGTGCTTCTGAGGAGGATCAAAAGTGGGGATGGATTGGCTACTGTTTTTCATAACAACCCTTACTGAGTAATTGACTCTGTAGACTACATACGTGTGAATGGGAGTTGCCACAATAAAGTCATTTATGTCAATGGAACTAAAATGGAGCCCAGAGGTCACAGAGTGGTTGCCTATGTTCATTCCACCTATAAACTTGTTTTAAAAAATGAATTAAGGGCCCTCTGGTCAAGATGGCGGCATAGGTAAACATGGCTCACCTCCTTGCACAACCACATCAAAATTACAACTAAAATAAGGAACAACCATCACTTAGTGCTGTCAGAAATCGGGTTGAATGGAAGTCTGACGACTACAGAATTAAGGAAACCACATCCATCCAGACTGGCAGGAGGGGTGCAGACACTGAACAAGCTGGACCCACACCCATGGCTATATAAAAATTCAGGAGGGTTATCTCAGGAGCAAGGAGCCAGGCCCCCAGCCCAGAATTCCAGGGCCAGGAAGATAACACCCCATAACTTCTGGCTGCAAAAATCAATGGGGATTGAGTCAGTAGAAGAAACTTCTGGAGTTCCAAGCAATTCCCCTTAATGAACCCACACACAGACCTACTCAGACTCACTCCCTCTGTGCTCCAGCACCAGGGTAGCAGCCGGAAAGGCACCAATGGCGTGCAGAGAGGAACGGAAGTGCCTGGCATCAAGGTAGGAGCTGGGGACAGCTTTCTCTCAGACAGAAAGGCGGGCAGAGGCCATTATCCCTATTCTGACCCCTTCCCCCACAGGGCCATAGAGCCTGCAGGCTGGTGCCATATCTGAGACTGCACCAACCTGGCTCACACTATTTGCCCTGCCCTGGAGATCCCCTGAGGCTCCATCCCACCCAAACTTAACCATGACTTTTCCATATGAATGGCTGGTCTTGGCTTATGCTTCACAGCTTCCTAAATCCTATCAAACAAGCAACAGCTGGACTCAGTAAGTCCCCACCCCCTGTACCTCCTGCTAAGTGGCCACAGGCCCAACACTAGCAGCAGCCAGCCTAAATTCACAGCTTGACTTTGCCTGGGAATCCAAGCCCAGAACAAGTAGCAGCCATCTCTCATTGCTTATAGCTCAGGCGGGGTGGCCTTAGGCAGAACACAAAAGGGGGCTGATCTTGGTCTGCACTACCCAGGAAACCGCAGGGCCAGTGCACCCACAGACCAGGTCAGAGCACCATGCCGGCCAAGGCTATAAAAAATTTTTAAACACATATCAAAGGTAAAAAAAAATTAGTGGAATACCATATATGCACCACCTAAATTCTACCTTTAATATTTTACTACTTGTCAGGTCGGAGTCACTCAAGAAACCAGACGGACACAGTGAGCCAAGGAGCGGGGTGTATTAGTGGGGAATAGGAGGGAAAGTGGGGCCAACCTAGGGAGGCTGGGACTCGCTCGGTTGTTCTTAGGGCAGGGTTTTAAACGCAAAAACCCGCAAAGGGTAACTGGTTGGGGTGTCAGAGTCTGATTGGCTAGAGCTGGGTGCTGGGTGCCATTTCTGCTGACCATTGTTCTTGATACATCTTGTCAGGCTCAAGTTAAAGCTGCATTCTGTTATGCCGGATAGGCTGACCCCAGACCCCAATCTTAGCCGGGCACCTGTTTGTCCTGGGTAGGGTCGGTGGGCAGTTTCCCAGGCAGGCATTTTCCCAGGGTGCAGTTTCCTGCCTGGAGATTGTCCATTCCTCCTGGGCCTGCCTAGGTCTGTCACTTTTCTTACCTTATCAAATATCTATCCCTCTATCCATCTCTCTTCTCATTTAATAATCCAACTTACTCTCGTATGCATTTCAAAGTAAGTTGTAGATAACAGTACACTTTCCCCAAGCACTTCAGCACGCATATTATTAAATAGAAGTCAATATGTTTTTGGTTCTCTTTTTTATTTAGAGATAAAATTTACATAAAGTGAAATGTGCACATCTTAAGTGTACCATTCTATGAGGTCTGGAACCTAAATCATTACCAAGACACATGGACATCACATGCAGAAAATTCCCTCATACCCTCTCCCCACACTCTCCACCCTCAGATGACCAGGGGAAATCATTATGACATTTTTTTTTTACCAAAAATTAATTTGCAAGTTCTAGAACTTCATATCGATGGGAAAATGTGGTATGAAATCCTTAGGCAAGGCTTCTTGTAGTCAGCATAATGTCTGTGTTATTTCTGAAGGTAAGCCCATTGTGTGAGGGGCATCGCCTGTGCATCATTCTCCAGGTGAGAGACAGTGGGGCTCTTTCCCAGGCGTGCTCTTAGGAATAAAGCTGCTTTGAAAGTTCTCGTGGAGTCTTTCCGTGGACATTTGCCTCATTTATCCTGGGTAAAAACCTACCACTGGAATTGAAACTGTTAGAACTTTTTTTTTTTTTAACTATATTTTATTGATTATGCCATTACAGTTGTCCCATTTCCCCCCTATATTCCCCTCCACCCTGCACACCCCTTCCCACCCACACTCCCCCTCTTTAGTTAATGTCCATGGGTCATATATATAAGTTCTTTGGCTTCTACATTTCCTATACTATTCTTAATCTCCCCCTATCTTCTACCTACCATTTATGCTTCTTATTCCCTGTACCTTTTACCTCTTTCTCCCCACTTACTCCCCTAATGATAATCCTCCGTGTGATCTCCATTTCTGATTCTGTTCCTGTTCTAGTTGTTTGCTTTGTTTGTTTTTGTTTTTGTTTTAGGTTCAGTTGTTGATAACTGTGAGTTTGTTGTCATTTTACTGTTCCTATTTTTGATCTTCTTTTTCTTAGATAAGTCCCTTTAACATTTCATATAATAAGGGCTTGGTGATGATGAACTCCTTGAACTTGACCTTATCTGGGAAGCACTTTATCTTCCCTTCCATTCTAAATGATAGCTTTGCTGGATAGAGTAATTTTGGATGTAGGTCCT
>VMDR010029466.1:0-12743 GCA_007922815.1 Macrotus californicus
AGACATCCTAAACAAAGCATGAACAACCTGAATCCATAGTGTATAAAAGTGGTAAAACTTAGCTGGCCAAGTTGCTTTATCATAGGAGCTCAAGGTTTGTTTAACATCCGAAAATTGGATTAAGTATCTATCCATATTGAATGACCAAAGGGGAAAAAACAATGATTTCAATAGATACCTAAAAAGATATAGACGAAAATAAATAATGATTCATGATATTTAAAACATTTGCAAACTGAGATTGGGAGACACTTCTTTAACTAAGGAAGACTATCTACACAAAAGCAAAGAACTTTTTTAATACCTTATTTAATATGTAATCTTCAAAGAATTCTTTAAGGTCACAAACATGAAACAATGTTCCCCATGACCACTTTTTTTCAACATTGAATGAGAAGATCTGGTCAGTGCAGAATGATAACAGGTAAAAGATGGAGTGATCGAAGAGGAAGAAATAAAACTGTAAAGACAATATGATTATCTGCTTTGTGAACGTAAAAGATAAATTATTAATAAGTGAATCAGAGAACTATATACAAAATTAATATATAAAATTCAATTTTGTTTACATCAGCAGAAATCAGTTAAAAAACCACTTTAAGAAGAAGTCCTTTAAAATAGCAAAAAGTATTGAAAGTACCAAGGAGTAAGTCTACATGGAACAGCAAAAGACCAAGAATAATCAAATGAATTCCTAAAAGAAGCTGGAGATGGGATTTTAATCAAACACTAATATAAAGACTTAGGACTTATTTTAAAAAGATGTAGTGATTAAGGCAGATCATGGTTGGTGTGAAAATAGATTGGTTGGCGTAAAAGATCAGTGCAACTGAAAAATTGCCCAGCAATATCCCAAGCATGTCTGAATACTTGCTTTGTGACAAGATAGAGATTGCAGGTCGACGATAATAAGATAGGCCATTTAACAAGTGGTTCCGGTACCATGGTTATCCAAAGGGAAAAACAACCCTGTCTGCTCCATGCCTTACATTGCACATAAAGATAAACCCTAGCTGAAACAAAGACTACAGTTTCAAAAATCATACTAACAGAGTTTTGTCAAGACAAGACATTAGAATCATTGCTTCTGAATATGATTAAATAATGAAATCTAGGTTTACTTACCAGCCTTAAGCAAAAAAAACTTGAGAAAAAACGTGAAATAGCAGTTTTTAGACACTGGACAAGACATAAAGTAGGACCGTGATGCCTGAGAAGAAAACAAACGAATGAGGTAAAGCTACAACTCCCCCAGATTATTGGCTGGGTGCAGTTTCCAAAGTGAAATGCATTGCCAGAAAACCCAACCAGCATGGTCTGAAGGACAGAGATTGGGGTTCAGGGAAGCCGAGGAAGCTAGAATTTGTGAGAGATAATATTAGAGAAGAGGGAGCTGGGGAGAGAGAGAGAGAAAGAGATCTAGATATCGGTAAAGGTGTAAAGGTAAACCTCCAGCATGGATGACTATTAAGCTGAATGGGAGAAAACTACCCAGGTCTGGTAACAGAACTGTCAAAAAGTGGTAAGAGAAACAATTCCCGGAGCTAACATAGAGCTGGCTGTATTGTATTTTCCCACCACATTTATAATGGAAAGGACATCAGGTAAAGCAGTCTGAGAGTATTGACTTGGTAGAGGGGCTAAACCAGCCCCAAACCACAGGCTGCTTCAGATTCACTCTAACAAATCTTCAAAGCAAGCCTTAGAAGAAGCCAACTGATTCCCAGTAAATGAACTCATGCCAGAGCAAGTACCATTACTATTTAACTAATTACAAGAAAACCTAGCACCCAAATATGTAAAATTCATCATGTTGGGCCTCAAATCAAATTTACCAGGCCTATAAAGAAGCAGGGGCATAAGAACTATGACCAGGAGAAAAATCAATCGATTAAAACAGACAAGAAAATTATGCCAAGGTATATCCAAATCAAATTATTAAAAAGGAAGGAAGGAAGGAAGGAAGAAAGGGAAGGAAGGAAGGAAGGAAGGAAGGAAGGAAGGAAGGGAAAAATCCTAGAAGAGGGTTTTTGTTTCTTTGTTTTAGAAATAACAGCTGAGATACTTTGTCATCAGCACGTCCACACTAGAAGAAATGTAGAAAGTTCTTCTGGTGAAAGGACTGTGTTCCCACATAGAAATTTTTTCCTACGGAAAGAAATTAAGAGAATCACAAAGCTAAATAATAATTCTTCTCAGCTGATTGCCACCCAACACAGGACCCAGAATAGTCACCTCTTTAGGGCTATGACTTAGCACAATAGTTACTGCATGAATAACAAAACATATGCACTTAAATTAGAATGTCAGGGACTTTTGTATCAAGTTTTCTTTGAAATTGTAAAAATGAAGACTATGCTTTAGCAAGAGCATAAAAAAGCCTTCCTTCTACAACCACTATTTTTACCTCAAAACTAAAGAGAACAAAACCAGCACCACTGTAAAAGAGTTCAAACAAATCTTAATGTAAAACTTTGCTTTTTTTTGCTATGTCCTTTCAGTAACACCTTACAGCCATGTTCTGTGTGCAGAGAACCACAGGGAACCAATGTGTTTCTCCTTTTCCTGCATGAGCCCACGTTCTTATGGGAGAAACCCCAAGTATCTGTCTTCTGGCCCTTAATAGAGCAGAATCACCAACTGTTACAGTTCAGTAGGGCAGTGTTATGCCATGTCTGAACCTGTCATGGTCAGAGCATTTCTACTGCTACTTTTTGTTTATTTGTTTGTTTGTTGTGTTTTTAATTGTCAATAGTGGGAAAAGAACAAGGTGGTAGGGAAGAATGGGACACAGGTCTAAAAGGAATATGGCCTGAAGACACAGGGACAAAACAGTCCTCTATCTATAAGCCAGGGAAAGAAGCCTAGAACAGACCCTTCCTTCATAGCCCTTAGAACAGACCAGTCCTTTGACACCTTGATCATGGACTAGCAAACTAACACATTATTTTCTTTCTTTCTTTCCTCATTAGACTTGATTGAAAACAATTATTTACGCAAGGGGAGGCCCTGGTCAGTTATTTTTTGTGTTTTGATCCTTATGCCTTTTATAGATCTGATTCAAATGCTGGACAGCTACCTTATTAGTGCTGTGATCTTGGACATGGTCCATAATTTAGTTGTCTTACTTTCATTATCTACAAAATGAGAACTCCAGCATTCCCTCAGAATGTTCAGAATTCTTAAAAATGTCCTTCACACACAGAAGCTGTTCAATAAATGTCATTTGCTTTGTGAATTTCTGTAGTTGTGTGCTGCAGTAATTTATATTGTAGGTAGTCTTGTGAGTATATCAATAAGTACACTTGCCAAAGAACACTTTGTCTCCTTCCTGCCTCTTTATTGCTATCTAACAGAGCATCTGGACAATCACAGAGAGTTAATTTTAGCACGTATGCAGATTATGTGACTTAAATAGAGGCATTGCAGCAACGTGGAAAATCCAATCAGTGAGCTAGGTTTGTGACGGACCTGCAGAGTGTTTTGAACTTAATCTTGAAGCTACCAAAATAAAGCTAATAAGCATCGCTTCATGTCTTTCCATGCAAATGATGTGATAAGTGTCTCACTGTTCCTGCTTCACTGGAAACCTCGTGTTTAAAGGAATTTGAGAATTCTGCCCTTTAGTAACCTACTAGAAAGTCATTATTATAAATGTAACGAACACCATCGATACTCTGTAGCTATAACGTAGCAAGTTAAACACGAAGTCGTGAAGGTGGAGCCTAACGTAACATGACTGATGTCCTCCTGAAAAATAAAAATGTGGAGACAGATACAGTTAGGAAATTGCCACGTGAATGTGAAGACAGCCATCTACAAGCCAAGCAGGGACAAAGCACGTCCTTTTCTCTCAGCCCTCTGAAGGAGTCCACACTGCCAACACTTTGGTTTCAGACCTGTAGCCTCTAGAACTCTGAGGCAATGACTTTTCGTCGCTTAAGACACTCAGTTTGTGGTACATTGTTTTGGCAGCCCTAGAAAACTAACATAAATAATAAAATATTAATTACTTTTAAAAACCCATACATTTCTTTATTGTTACAATTCATAGCAAACAAAAGGCTAATGTCTCTAGTACCTAAAGACGTT
Source organism: Macrotus californicus (assembly GCA_007922815.1). Lineage (NCBI taxonomy): Eukaryota > Metazoa > Chordata > Mammalia > Chiroptera > Phyllostomidae > Macrotus > Macrotus californicus. Next base: position 4,093 of record VMDR010029466.1, read on the forward strand.
GTTGAAACTGATGAGATAAAGGCCAACTGTGCAACAGAAAAGTGGGCAACAGATATGAATGAACCATTCACAGAATGGAAAATACAAGTGGCTCTTCGATATATGAAGTGATATTCAAACTGACTTTTCATATGACAATAACACTGAGAAATCACTTGTAATCTATTTTAGGAAAGTCAACGAAATGGATAGCACGCTATTACTGAGACTTTAAAAAGATGAAGACCCTGATATATTAGCAGTGGGGATGTACCTTGATTCAATCCAAGGAAACCAATTTAGAAATCTTCACTAAAGTTACAAATGTGCTTATGCTTATGCGTTTCTGTCTGGGAACTTATCCTACAGGTATATATATAAATATGTAAGATGCAGTTATCCATTCATACATGTTTGTGATAGCTGCAAAAATGTCTATCACTGAGAGACTGAAAGAGTTTGAGGTACATGCGTGCAGTCTAACACTATAAAACTATAAATAAATAAGGAACATTCTATACTGATGTGGAATGATCCAAGGTATACGGTTAAGTAACGAAACCTAGAAGCAGAATAGTGTAAATGTGACCATCCGTTGTGTAAAAAGTAGTGGAGAAAAATAGTATGTATTTGTAGATATCAAGTTATTTAGCATTCTAGAGTAACATTTGAATTGAGGTGAGTTTGCCTCAGAGACTGCCTACTGCTCCACTCAAGAACAGAATGTTGTCAAAAGTTGTAAAATAAGATATTTTAACTAGAACAGCTTTTATTTTTATATTAATCTATTACAAACTATTATTTTTCTACTCTAAACTTGGTTGTAAAAATTATTGCTTTGATGTGATTACTTAATAAGTGGTAAGTGCCCCAATCCTATAAGCTAAAAATTGATTGGCATGTTCAATTTATCACAATGATTCAAGTAGGACTTTTTTCTGATAGTTTCCAGAAATTCTTATTATCACTGGGGCCTTTGGGGGAAGCATAACACTTGAATTTTTATTCCTGAGGTCTTCTCATCACTTCTATCAGTGGTACTTGAGTTGAAGCACATGCTCTCACCTTATGTTTTCTGAAGTTCTCGCTCTGTTACCTGGGTCTACACTCTGACATTTGCCACATGGAGAAAGGAGCTATGTGATAAGAGTTCAATTGGAAATGTGATAAATTATTAAACAGGTACTTTGTTGGGTGATTGAAAATTACCTGCAAAAGAGTGCTTATCTCCTTGAGACACGTCAAAAGCTAACGGAATTGAGCCAATTAGACTGATTGTCTCTTCAATGAGTTGTGACCTCTCGATGGTAATAGCTTATTATGATGATAAATGAACCCATCTCTCCAACTGAAGCCTGAGTACACACTTCAGCAGTTTCCTTGAGTCATGAAGCCATTACCTCTCAACTCCAGATCGGCAGCAGTGACAGCCGTGAGAGCAGAGAACATGCACGCATGACTAGACACAGATGATTGTTTCACTCAGATGAATATATTTACAGCTATTTCTGGAACATGAGACCTCCTCTGCATTGTGTGCTCACACCCAAAATGTTCGCCACGTGATGCGTCCTTTATAACAAACTCCTTCCTGGCTACATCACTGTGATATAACTAGGTTTGGCTTTTCTTTTTTTTTCTTTCAGTTTTTATTTGATCTTTTCAGTGTCTGAATTCTTCATTCTTGTTGGTCGACTGATCGAGTAAATTTTAAGAATAAAAATATTTTCTTACATTGAATTTGTAATATACACACATGTGCCTTTTTAATTCATTAATTTAATCTGGTTCAATTCCACCGGGTTGGGGGAGCCACTCAGAGACACGTTTTTATTTGTAGAAAACTTTTGTAAAGATTTTTGATTTGATAATTACTTGTATTTGAGAATCAAGAATAAGTATTTTAGTTTTGGATTTCTTATTTTAAGAAAATATTTAACTAAAATTTTTTAACAAAAATTTTTAACTAGTTACTGAAGTTTTACATCAATTTCCCTATTCTGCTATGGTGATTATTTTTCATTTGAAGAGAATTAGAGAGGAGTTCCTTATCATATTTATAATAAAATACAATCTTCTAATTCCTCCTAAGTGTTAAACAGAAGTCAGCTGCCAGATATATTCTTGAAATAACCTATTGACCAAGCAAAACTAAGTTTATGAAGTACTTCAGTAAATGGAAAACCAGTCACCTTGACAGAGTCTCAGCAGTGTCTCGGGATATGTCCCAAGAATAAGGCAGAAGTCTTGGATCAAGTATTGAACGACAAGCAATTAGTCTATACGTAACTATATGTTAGCTAGTTTACGTGGATCACAGTTCAGGAACCAGGTGTTCATGGACTACTTTCGCAGAATTGTTAAAAATGGGATAGAAAACTATGCTTGCTCCCAGCATTGTTTAACACAGAGATAGGGAATTGCAGTGACTTTATTTCTTACAGACCGTAGCTGTGCAATTATACTATGGTAGCTTAGTTTTTCTGCACCACTGTTTCCTCATGTGTAAAGTAAGATAATAATAACCCACTTCCCAGAGTTATCATGAGGATTAAATGAATTAACAAATAAACAGCACTCAAGACAGTGCCTGATAAATAATAAGCACTCAGTATTAGTCATTATTACTAACTCCTGCTGGGCCTAATTTGAGATCAGACATTATCCCATGGAAATTTTAGAGAGGTTACCCACACGCAAAGAAAAAAAGAAAGGAAGGAAAGAAGGAAAGGAGGAAGAAAGGAAGGGGAAGAGAAGGAGAGAGGAATGGATGGAAGAAAGGAAATGAATAAATAAATAGAGCAGCAAAGAGAAAAGGATAAGAATAATTTCCCATATATATTGTTTTTTTTTTACGGTATTTTGATTTAGAAAATAACTATCAATAGATCAATAGAGTCCCCCTCTGGTTTAGTCCAAATCTATCAAGATGTGGTTTGGTCTTCAAGTGGATGCTTTTTCTCTGGTTTCCATCTGGGCCTGGGTTTGAAATAATCAGCCTCTGTGTTCTAGAAATAAGTCTTTTTACTGAAATGGAACTGGAAATAACCCACAAACAAAAAGCTTTGCGCCAGGCCACTAAAGGTCCTCCAGGCCATTGACTGCCTTAAGCTTAGTTTTACTCATCATCACGGGGTGGAGGGGGGGTGGGGGGGGGGAGTAGAGCGTATTTTTCTTATATCAATAGTTTTAAATTAAGATGTGGTGACTTTGTATAAAGGTCAAAATGCTTTACTTTGCTTTTCTTTCAAAACAAGTATAGCAATAAATTTGATTGTTTGTATTTATTCTTAATTTTGCTCTTCCTTAGAAACTCCTTTGAAGCTTCACACACAGGACGCGATAGAACAATTTGACCTATCTCATGATCCAGCAGTTATTTAGATGATGGTGGCTAGAATAAGTGTTGGAAAAAAGAAATAATTTTTTTGTTGTGTCAAACACATGAACTTTGTGTCTGGTGAAAGACACTCAGACTAAGGAAAATGTAAACTATGCTGGGAATGAACCCGTGACAGCTTGATCCCGTAAGATTTAGTAGGGCTGAGGTTTGAGTCTGTGTCACTGACTCATGTATTTTTACTTAAAGGAAACATGTTAAGGGGTTCAGCAGAACCATTAAATTAAACTTTTCTTTTAAATATATTTTGTATTTATTGATTTTCAAGACAGACAGAGGGGTGGCGGGGCAAAGAGGTTTGTTGTTCCATACCTTTATACATTCATTGGTTGATTGTTGCTTGTGTCCTGAACAGGGATGGAACCCACAATCTTGGCTTATGGGGAGGACTCTCTAACCACCTTAGGTCCCCAGCCAGGGCCGAACCCCTTCTTTTAAATCCAGTTTTTAGCTACAGCAGTCCCATTTAGAGTCATAGGAAGTCTTTATTGAACATGGAGATTAACGACCCCTATCCTGGAATCACTTGGTGAAAACATTTGGAGGAAATGTGTGGAAGTCTACATTTTTAACAACTTTCCCAAGTGATATTTTAGCCACAAAATTTTAAGGGCCATATTTTTACTATTACTTACTAAAATTACTGATAATTAATTAAATATCTGTACTTGATTCCCAAAACTTAAACTTCCCAAGGCAAAAAAATAAACATTTCTGCAGCATGCCTTAGTTTGAATTCAGATGTTGACTTTCTTATCCAATAGTTTAGCCTGTACAAGGGGACCCTAAAATTACCCTTTTTAGCCACCACAAAATACTTAAATCCAAATCTATTTATCAATATCATTATACACAGAAACATACAACCCAAATAATACATGATTTACATAGGAAGAAAATTAATCTTAGAAAATGACTTTTATAAACTAGGAAGTATGAAGTGCACTGTCAATAATACCTGGAATGAGGACTTTTGGCAGGATCCAAGCATTACCTGGGGGTCGGGTTCTAGAAGAGGTTCCAGCTCTTCCTGAATATGTGTCAGTAGTTTTACAACTTGAGCCCTGCTACCCACTATTCAAGTGTAAGTACAGCAAAGACCTTCAACTGCATTGGGCCTCAATTTTTCATTGGGAAAGTGAGGAGGGGGTAATAATTTTAACAACAATATCTGTTTTATAAACAAAATTTTAATTAGAACATGCAAAAACAAGAAAAATGTTTCCAGTGGGTGACTGTGCTGGTGCAGTTATGGCAGGTGGCAGGGATGGGGCTGACCCAGCGAATGGCAGAGCCGGTCTTTGTTGTACTAGGAGGCAGGGCTGGGAGCTCTGTCTCCGTCACATCCCCATGGCCTCATCTGTGGCTTCCCCAAAAGAAGCCTAGGTTTTGGAGAAATCTGGTATGAACACAGACCAGATGAATTAGAAGGTCTCCTGTGAACTGCAGTTTTATGATTCTAACACCACATAGAATCACACAATCAGCTGACTACTAACAATGAAATAATAACTATAGAAAATTTGATAAAGTGAGTACTTGACACTTGAGAGAGAAATGTTTCTCAGCTACTGTCCATATCTGAGGTGTCAATGATACATGAACTTGGCTATAGGAAAATGAGGGATCTGTCCCAGCGAAGTCACCAAAATAACTCAAGACATGAGCAGCTGGCGTTCAGCCAACAGTATTTCCTACCTGGATTTCAGAAAAACCCATTGAACTTTCTTTCTGCCTCTCACCTCCCCAACCTGGAACTACATTATTCACCTACCTGATGGAAGAAGAGCTTTATAAAACTCACACTTGATTTTTTTCAGTCCCCAGTTTAAAATCCACTGTCTTAAGGACACAGTGAAATCCCTGAGACCATTCTAGACTTGTTCCTCCATTCTGGACTTGTAGCTTTGGAAGGAACGCTGTGGGCCAGCCATTAAAATGCCCACAAGGATCCCATGCTCTCTCATGCTTTCCTATCACACAATTTCCTACTGAGAACATTTCTGCCCTTTCCTGAGTGACTCACTTCTTCCTCCTTCAAAATGCTGTTTAAGGGTTGACCTGAAACTTTTCTGACTACCCCATCTCCCAGGATAGGCTGAGTTAGGCCTTCCCTGTGTTCTTCCCCTGAGACCTCCCACCACCCAGCATGCAGAAATGTTCCTCCTCGATCTGTGCTTTTCTGAAAGCAAGTGGATTCTGTTCATCTTTGTATCTCTAGCAGCTAGCAGATTGTTCTGGACAGCACAGGAGCTTAATAATTTCCTTTTCAGTGAATAAATGGATGTTCTGTGTGAATAGTAATTATTTCTCTTCCCATAAAAGATGAACAAGAGGCAATATAGGTAGAATTCTCCTTAAAAAAAAAAAAAAAAAAAAAGAGCCCTTAGAGAAAGTATTTGGTTGGAATTTCTTAAGAAGAACCTGTTTGTATTTTTCTAAATGGTTTTAAATTTAATTCTAGGATCATTTAAGGCCACGTCTATTCAAAGCAAGGCAGACAACCTAAATAGTCTGCCAAATTTTTTTCCAGCCCTCAAATTTTATGAGCCTGAATAGCATTGTTTGGGTAAAAGTCTTGTTCTTTGTGAACTGGAAGTTAAGATGTTTTGGATATTTACATAGAAACAAAGAATTTCAGAACTGGAAAGAACTTGAGCAGTATTCTAGTAAATGGTTTTCACACTGTGTTCTGTGTGGTCCTCCTTGTGCTAGGACAGGAAGTAAGATGAAGCAGACAGGGAACCCTTTTTCCTCTTAAACCAGAGTGTCTTTATCTGTTTTGCATGTTGAGAGAACAGGGAATGGAATGTAGAAACAGACCGCAAAAGACTAAGTCACTTGAACAAAGATATACAGCTTCTCCAGACAGCAGGCTAACATTAAATTTATGACACTGTGACTTCCACTGCAGATCTCTTTCCATTTTTCTATGTAAGACGTAAAAAAGAGTAGGCTGTTTACTTTATGGTCAAGGTATGTAAATTGTGACACGTTTTCAAACATCACTTTAGAGTTCGTGCCATTAAATTAAAGAAGTCTGTTAACTAAGTTTAATTTGCTTTCACTTAGGAAGCAGCTGCCTTTCAACATAATAAAATAAACAGATACACTAATATTTAGTCAGCTGTGGCTTTGAATTTAAATGTTTGACTTAACGCTATTTATTCTGCTGGGTTGCACAATATTGTCTGTGAAAGAAGTGTGTGCATTTTAAAGCATTTCTAATATTTATTACCATGTCCTAGCCCTGACTCCCTTTCTAACGCTCGGCATCCCCTGAACACACAGGACAATTAAAAAAAAGTGACAAAGATGGGCTGAGCCATTTTCTTCTTTACCATCTCTGTAGTTGTGCCTTTTCCAGAATGTCATGCCCTTGGAATCACACAGTATGTAGTCTTTTCACATTGTTTTTCTTTTCACTTAGTTATGTGCATTTAAGGCTTCTCTGTGTCTTTTCATGGCTGGGTACCTCGTTTCTACTTAGCACTGAGTAATACACCATTTTGTGGATTACCACAGTTCATTTCTCCATTCACTTACCAAATGACATCTGCTTGCTTCCGAGATTTTTGCAATAATTAATAAAACTGCTATAAACATCTACGGACATAGATTGTGTGTGTATGTGTGTGTGTACCTAAGTTTTCAACTTCTTTATGTCTTGTGGGAGAGAATGTTCAATTTTGTAAGAAACTGTCAAAGTGTCCTTCTGACATAGCTGTGCCATTTTGCATTCCCTCTAACAACGAGTGAGAGTCCCCTTGTTCCGAATCTTTGCCAGTATATGGTGTTGTCAGTGTTTTGGACTTTAGGCATTCTAATGGGTGCCTAATGGCATCTCTTTAATTTGTGATGCCCTAATAATTTATGATGTTGTGCATTTTTCATATGCTTATTTGCTATCTGCATGCAATCTTTGGTGAGCAGCCTATTTAAATTTTTCCCTAGTTTTTAATCTAGATTGTTTATTTTTGTATTGCTGAGAATGAAGAGTTCTCTTTGCATGTTGTATACAGGTTCTCTATCAGATACTTATTTTACAAATATTTTCAAAATATTTGTGGCTTAGCTTCTCATTCCCCTGACAGTATCTTTTGCAAAGAGATTATTTTTAATTTTAATAAAGTTCAACTTGTCAATTTTTTTTTCATAGACAATGCTTTGGTATTGTATCTAAAAAATCATTGCCAAACTTAATGTTTCTAGATTCCCCGCTATGTTATCCTTAAGGAGTGGTATAGTTTTGTGTCTTATGAGATACATTTTGAGGTCTATCTCCATTCAGCATTAGCTTTTGTGAAAGGTATAAGATCAATGTTTAGATTCATTTTTTTTTTGCATGTAGTACCAAAAGATTATTCTTTCTCCATTGACTTGCCTTTGCTCCTTTGTCAAAAATTAGATGATTTTATTTACGTGGGTCTATCCCTAAGTTTTCATATTGTGTTCATTGTTTGTTCTTGCTTCAGTACCATACTGTGCACTGTCCTTATTATTGTCCTTATTAGTGTCCTTATTAGTGTAGCTTTATGAAAACCTGGGTAATGTCATCACTGTGACTTCATTCTCCTTCAACGCTGTGCTGGCTATTCTCAGTCTTTGACTCTCCATATAAACTGTGGAATCAGCGTCTTCAAACCCCCAAAATAACTTTCTGGGATTTTGATTGAGGTTGCATTAAATCTATAGTTCAATTTGAAAATAGCTGACATCTTAACAATATTGAATATTCCTATATATGATAATGTAATATCTTTCCTTTAGTTCTTCTTTTATTTTTTTCATTAAAAATTTGTAGTTTTCTTCATATAGATCTTGACATATTTTGTTAGATCAGTTCCTAAACATCAATTTGGGGGTGCTCATGTAAATGATATTGTGGGTTTTTTTAAGTTCGATTTTTTATTGCTGGTATACAGTAAAATAATTAACTTTCTTATGATTTTCTCCTTTAAATAGAATCAAATGACTTAGAAAGGAACTATGTTGCTTTAGGTACAATGAATATCTTGAAAATTCTCAGCTTACTTCTAGAGCCATAACCTATGCATTTTAAGGTTATGGGTAAAATGCTGTCTACAAAATTCTTGTAAAGCTTATTTAAAGAATGAGTACAGCCCCAAGAGGTTATTCATGTCAGAGATTTTTTATTCCAAATGGCTTCCTAAAGCATTATGCATAGTATGTTAGCTGCAAAAATAACCCAACACAATAATTTCTGATTTAGACTACTCTGTCCTATCTAGAAGGCTTGCTTTCTCTCTTT
>VMDR010029467.1:0-12728 GCA_007922815.1 Macrotus californicus
TATTGAAAAGTGACCCCATTCAGAATATATTTTGGAATAATAAATCTCAATTGTTATAACTGTAAAATATAATTACTATTTCTGTTATTTATTCACTTGAGCACTAAATGAGTTAGACATAAATTCTCTCCTTCCTTGGCTTTTTTGAAACTTCTGTGTCTTGGTTCTGCTCTTTGCCTTCTGATTAACCTTTCTCTGTCTTTATGTGAAACTGTCCTTCCTCTCCCTCAGCTGGCAATCATGTTATCAGAGTGACTTTGATCACCAGTACATATTACTCTGTCAGCTCTCAATGGAGAGCTCAATGCGTGCTTCTGTCTTCAGCCCCAGTAATTGATTTTCTATTGCCTTTTACAGATGTGCCTAGATGTCCCACAACATCTCAAATGCAAAATATCTAAACCAAACCCATGACTCTCCTACTATTCTAGTAGTAGTGCCCGGTACTAGTGGTAGAGCCTACATTTAAATTCAGGCAATCTCTCTACACATACTCTTCTCTTAGCCACAGTGCCTCTCCGCATACAGTGAGGCCACTTTGCACAAGTGTGTAATTTTTCCCAGCAGTATTCAACTGAAAATATAAATGTAAAAGCAGGTTTAAAGTGCTAAATGAAGAATGGTATAAAAAATAGGCACTATAGAGATCAGAATATCCACTATTGGATTTAGCCCAAGAAAGGACTGAAAGAAACCAAGAGGAGATACCAGATTGGGAGAAATTAGGACCTGGAGGAGGCCTCTGAGAACAAAGGCCATTCTGATACAGAGGAAGTCCCGAAAGTGTTGGAATTCTCTCTGAAGAGAGAAATTTAACCTGAGAGCGGGATATTAAATTCTGTAATTCCTGAGGCAGAGCAGTAACCCCGGCAGTCTCACCTGAGTCCTTCCTCTCCAGCACTGTGCTCTACTGTGTCTCCTAGCAGTAAAGTCACAAAGGAAACCAACAGAAAATTTACATACTGTAACTATTTAAGAATTGATAAAATGATGGCAGATAAAGGCAGTGTAAGCGAACTAAACTTTAGCAAGGAGATACACCAACAAATAGGGGTATAACTTTTGAGTTACAGAAGTAACCACTAGGAGAACTAAAAACAAAAATTGTTTTATAAAGTGGTTGCCTCTGAGGAATGGGACTGGGGCTTTTCATTATAAGTCCATCTGTACCATTGCACATTTATAGATACTCTTTAAAACAAGCAAAAAGCAAGGTGAATATGGATTTTAGGAGCTAAGTCAAATAGAAAATCGGACTTTCACTGAAAATACTATAATAACATAAATGATATTTTAAATATAATAATTATAAGGAAGATTATTGCCAATGGATCAGAACTATTGAGGAACCCATGAAAGATATCAAACAGGAAACTTTTGGTCAAGATATTATTATGAATTAATGCTTTAAACTACCCCTCTACTCCAAATAATGGGAATTATAGAATACATGTATATGTGTGTGTTTATAATTGTGTGTGTATATATATATTACACACACACAGAGTGATGCAGAGATAAGAGAATTGGAGAAGAGAAAGGGGAAGTGAGGAAGGGAACAAGGGAAGAGCATGTATTAGGATGCTCAGAAACAAAATAAATATCTTCAAGAAACAAAAAAATAATACAACAGCAATTGTAGGAGATCCAGACCTAGAAAGCTAGTGGTTGCAAAAAGTTGTATGTTTTCAGGGTAAAAGGAACCAAAAGCTTTCGGACTGGACCCACTCATGAAAGGAGATTGGAGAAAAATGCCATAGATAGATAGATAGGCAGACAGACATGTAGGTAGATGATAGATAGATAGATAGATAGATAGATAGATAGATAGATAGATAGAATCTTTTATAATATGAATAAATTAGTATCTTCTTTGTGTGATGTATTTTATAAAACCAAATTTTTTAAGGAAACGTGTTCTAGAGGACTTAACATAAATGGACAGGAAGAGTAAAAAGTGAAAATACCCCACAGAGAGTAGATAAAGTTATGAGAACAAAAAATTAGAAAAGGAAATGGGAGGTAGTTTGTGTTTGACCAAGGATTAAAAAATAAGTGGAAGAATTAGAAGAAACTGGTCTTAAAAGTCTTTATTTCAGGTTATGTTGTTTTGTCATTTGAATTGTTAACAAGTCCCAGAAATTATCTGGTTTTATGCCATGAAGCTTATAATGGGACATCAAAGACCCTTTCTGGACATAGATATCTCTCCCTTGGGCTAAAAATGATTGCCATCTTAGGAGGTTGTTACTGCTTCTGCAACTGGTTACAGAATGTGTACAAACGATGTGTCAACTGATTCTCTCGCAGGGACCTTCAGGTATTGAGGGCGAGTCCGGTCTGCAAGGCGAGCCAGGGGCAAAGGTAACCTTCCTGAATAATAAAGGGGTCTCCACACTTTGACCATTCAGTCTCCTGTGTTGGCCACATTTTGGCAAAACCATCTTGAAATCAGATGAAGAACAGCAGATGAAAATGAGCCAGAAAAAATGTTTCCAGAAAAAAAAAATATACACACACACACACAGACATATGTGTGTGTGCACACACACACACACACAGAGAGAGACATATGTGTGTACATACACAGACATATGTGTGTACACACACACACACACTCATACATATATATATATGAGAAGTGATGCAAATAGTAAAGTTAATGGGCAAAACATCAATAAATTAATCTGGAGAAAAAAAATGGGAAATGTTTCAGACTCCCATGCTCATGATGTGCCCTCCATAATTACTAGACATGAAGTTTTGATAGAAAAGAGTTTACTCTTTCCCTTTGTTTCTTCAGGGAGACATTGGACCTGCAGGCAGTGCCGGAGTTCCCGGGGAACCAGGATTACGAGTAAGTATCTACCAGAAACCATTTTAATGCACTGTCCACCTGTTTCAGAGACTCAAAACTTAGCCCGAACACTTCAAGAATTGCATAATAAATGCTTCTGGTGCATTAGAAAATGTGTGGCTGTATTTCATAATTTCAAAGCTGCATGCCAAACTGTTCACAGTGTGATTTAGTAGCATTTAGAGTCCTAGCCTCACACATCCTTTTCTCAGAATCAAGTATACTCTGCAGAACCCTTGCCAAGTATGTGGAGTCAGTGAGATTGTCACTGATGTTAGCATTAAGAAGAAATTCACAAATTCTAGTGATCAACTCTCAGGATATGTCCTGGCCTAGCAAGACAGACAAAAGATTGAAATCTAATTTATGTTTTTGAAAACCTAGTCATGCAAGGTCATTCAAGGAAATAATTGTAAATAATTATAATTAGATAGCTTACAGAAGTTATTCTAATAGAGAAAGCCTTTAATTTGATCTGTGGTAAATTCCCCCCTTCCCCCCATAGATAACAGTGCCCTGGGTAATTTTGAGACATTTGCTTACTAAAAGCCAAAGTAGGGGGATCTGTTTTGCATCCAGTTTCTTTTATATTTTCCCCATGGTGCAGGGGGTGGGGCAGGCAGTGTGGGGTCAGAGTGATGGACATGTCAGTGTGGGAGCAGTGGGGCAGCCGGGAAGATGTGCTGGTTTACTTGTAAATAGCTCAGGTAGCAGGAGAGCCAGCACTACTCTGTTAGCCTCACAGAGCATGGCTCTATGTTTCGCTCAGTTCTGTGTCTGAAGACAGCTTTTGATACAATGGGGTACGATGGTTGTTTCTCCTCTATAAGGGAGAAAATACAGACACTAAAAATCAGACACACTGAATTTCATCGAATTAAGTTGTATTAATCCATGTCAATTTAGTAGAGCAAAGTACTGTAATTTTATGAGGTGTGGTGTTTACAGTTCATGAACTCAGAAACAGAGTTCTAACTATAAATTTCCAAGGTCACCAAATGAATATATGTTAACTTTTATTATCTGAAAGTTATTGGTATTCTGAGACCATCTTGTATTTGAATTTACAACACTATGATTCCTTAAATCATCTAGAGCTATTCCAGGAAAATTAAATTATACCTCTTATACTGTCAAATATTCCTTATAAGTAAAGTAGAATTAGGAATAAATATACACAAACGCTACTTTCTATAGGCACCAAATACAAAAAATAAAATGATTTAGCAAAATAATAAATCTTACTGTTTCTGCTACAAAATAGGGTGAACCAGGAGCTCCTGGTGAAGAAGGTCTCCAAGGAAAAGATGGATTGAAGGTAAATCATGCTTTTAACATTGTGCATAAAGTAGATGTTTTGTAAAATCTTGAAAATATTAAACAGGGTGGGGAAAAGGTAAAGGCTTACAGTTGCATGTGAAAGTTGACACTTGCATTATTATTTATTATTGTATTATTTTCCAGATGAACAACTGTAAACCTACCTTTGCCTTGCCCTTTATGTAACTATTTTTATGGTGTAAACAAAAATATACTAATTATGTGGTATAATTATTTCACTACTTTCTTGTCCCTAAAACTGTTTTACTGGTTTACAGGGCAACCCAGGAGGAAGGGGGCTTCCTGGAGAGGATGGAGAAAGTGGAGATATTGGCTCACCAGGGGCTGCAGGGCCCTTGGGCAGACCAGGGCTCGTGGGCCCTCCGGTGAGTGCTGCTGGGTTTATCTTCAAGTACTCAGAGAACCAGGCCCTTCTGTGTGCACATACACACAGTTTCTGACCCCTTCCACGTGCACTGGGTCATTGGAAGTATAAAGAGAGTGTGACAAACCAGGGTGGCTATTGATCTACCTAACCTCCAAAGAGGAAAGACATTCTCCATCCTTCACACAAGCCATTGAGCTTCTCTTCTTGCACTTTAATGATATATAATTGACATGTAACATGTAAGTTTAAGGTATACAACATGATGATTTGATATATGTGCATAGTACATGTTGCTAGATGATTCCTACAAGGTTAGTGAACACATTCACTACTGAACATAGGTACCTTTCTATGTGTGTGGTGGGAACTTTCAACCCTGTAACACAGGGTTGTTAAGCATAGTCACCTGCTGTGCATCAGATCCTCATAGCTTATCCATCTCATAACCAGAAGTCTGTACCCTCTGGCTGCCTCCACCCACTCCCCTCATCTCCCTGTCCCTGGCAACCAGCAATCTACTCCCCTTCTATGGTTTCAGGGTTTTTTAGGTAACACATACAGTGTTTGTCTTTCTTTACTTGACTTATTCTAAAAAGCAAACTGCCTTCAAGGTGCATCCATGTTATTGCAAATGGCAGAATTTCCTTCTTTGTATGGCTGAATAATATTCCATTCCATATATAAACTGTGTGAGCAATGTTTTTTAGTATTAGTTGATTATATATCTGGGCTCTTGACTCTTTTCCATGATCTGTGCCTGTTTTAATGCTGGTACTGTACTATTTTGGTGAAAATCATTTTGTATTGATATTGTTTGAATTTAGGAAGTGTGATGTCTCCAGCTTTGTTGTTCTCTCTCAAGATTGTTTTGGCTTTTGGAAGGCTTTTGTGGTTCCATGAAAATTTTGAGATTTTTTTTCTATTTCTGTAAAAAATACTATTGAGATCTTAATAGGAATTATATTGAATCTATAGATACTTTAGGTAGTATGGACATTTTAACAATATGGTGAACTCTTTAGCTTTTGTTTATTTGGGGAAGTCTTCATCACTTCTTCATTACTGAAGGACAGCTTTAATGGGAAGATTATTCCTTATTAACAGGGTTTTTTTTCTTTCAACATTTTGAAGATATTTTACTATTGCCTGGCCTGCAAATTTTCTGCTGAGAAACCCACTTATAGTTTTATGGGGGCTGTCTTGTATATGGCAAGCCACTTTTCTCTTGCTGCTTTCAAAATTTTCTTTGTCTTTGATTTTTGATAATTTAACTATAATGTGTCTCAAAGTAACCCTTCTCAGATTCAACCTATTTGGGGTCCTTTGGGCCTCAAGAATCTAGATGTCCATTGTTTCCCCAGGTTTGGGAGATTTTTAGCCATTATATCTTCAAACAGACAGTCTGCCCCTTTCTTTTTCTCTTCTCTTTCTGGTGTTCCCACAATGTGTATATTGTTTCACTTTGTGTTATCCCATAAGTACTATAGGCTTTCTTTACTCTTTAGTTTTTTTCTTTTTGCTACTCTGAATAATTTTAAATGACTTACCTTTCTAGTGCACTGATTTTTTAAATTCTACTTGTTCAAGTCTGCTATTGAATTTCTCTATTGAATTCTTTAGTTCAGTAATTGTATTGTTTATCTCTAGGATTTTTGTTTTGTTTTTATGGTTTCTGTTCTTTTTTAAACTTTCACTTTGTTTATACATTGTTTTCTTAATTTTATTTAGTCATCTTCATGTTCTTGTCATTCAGTGAATTTTTAAGAGGATTACTCTAAATTCTTCATCAGACAGTTCATAGAGTTCCATGTTTTAGTGTTAGTTATTATGTTAGAACTAATAAAGGAAGCTTTATTACTTTTCTTTGGTATTGTCATGTTTACTTGATTCTTTATGATCCTTATAACCTTGCATTGGCATCTGCACATTTGAATATGCCGTCTCCTCTTCCAGACATTATAGGTTTTGGGGGGCAGGTAAAGATCTTAACTAGTCTGCTCAGCTTCAGGCACTAAATGGGTCATCCAGTAGCATTTCTGGACAATCACAACTTGCTATTGGGGTCTCCAGTTGGGCAAGGTCTCCGCACATGTTTTGAGGAAGAGAAAGGATTACCACTGACTGGTGTCTACTTGGGTCTGCCTGCTGGATGACCATTTAGGGGGTGAGGGCACTCTATAGGCACCCTGGCTGGGTAGGTGTGCTGGCTGCACTCCATGCTTTCGTGGTGGGGGGAAATCCCTAGCTGGATTCTGCAGTTACCCGTGGTAGGGAGAGATCTCAGGTTGTGTTTCCTTGCAGGGTGGTGTCACTGGTTGGACTCTGTGATAAGATAGGGTCTCCTGTTGTGCTCTCTAACTGAATGGCGTCATTGGCTGTACTTCATGTTCAGGTGGAGCCACAAGCATGGCTTCACAGTTGGACAGAGCTCCAAGCTGAACCCCAAGTTTGGGCAGAGTCACAAGCTGTGATTCATGATCATAATCATAGCGCTGGCTATGCTCCTGTGTTGGGCAAGATTACATACCAGACTCTCTAGTCAAATGCAGCCTCTAGCTGTGCATTGCAGTTGGTGGGGCTGGAGACTCTTCTGTGCTTGATGATTGGGTGGAGTCACTGTCTGGGCTTCTTTGTTGGCTGGGGCCATAGGCTGTGCTCTGCAATTGGATAGGGTCACTGGCTGGGTTCCCTGCATTCAGTAATTGACAGGGTAGTAGGCTCAACCCTGCTGCTGGGTAGGGCTGTGGTTAGGCTCCACAGCTGGGCAGTACTGTAGGCTGGGCTCTGAGGCTGCCCATGGCCACTGTTCAGGCTCCCTGGTGTAAGGGGCAGAGGCTATGCCCTATTGTTTGTTGGGCTGCTGGCTGGGATCTCTGCCTGTGTAAGGCTGTAGTATTAACTCCACAACTACCCCAGTTCTCTGGCCCTCATTTGGGTCTAGCAGGACAGAATTCTATGCCTAGCTTTTGGGCAAGTTTGCAAGTTTTCTTCCCCGCCCAGATAGGGCCATATAATGGGCTCCACAGCAGGTACCTTTCTTAGACTGGGGACCCAAACTGCCAACCAAGCTCCCTAACTAGACAGGATCACCAAGTCAGCTCTGCAGATGAGCAGAATCCCTAAGATCTCTGCTCAGGTATTGCTGCAAACAGGAATGCCATCTACCAAGATCTGAGTGCTAGTTGCTATAAGCCCCATTCCTCTTTGTCTCTATGTGATCCCCAGTGGTCAAGTCCCCAGATTCCACCAACCATCCTTACAAGGTAAGAACTGAATGGGCCACACTAGAAACATCCAACAGCATTGGTGAAGCTTGTTGTCATTTTGGGTTTTCTTTTTCCCGCTGGAGACATGATAGGCTAAGAAAGCCACTCAGAGTGGTGCTGTGCCAGCCTCGGGGAAGGACAACGCAATCAAAGGGAAACATCTCCTCTTACTCTTCTAATGTGGCACTTCTTGATCTCTGTGTTTCAGCAGGGTGCTTCAGACTCAACCTCAGGTTTTGGTATTTTCACAGCAGTGTCTTGTGTATGGACAGCTTCTACTTGGCCATCTAATGGGGGCCGAAGATGAAGTCGGGAATGATTTATGACCTTCTCCTGATGGTGTCCCATCAGCTTGGAATTTGTGACATAAAGTATTTGAAGGGGAATATTTTGTGCTGTCTCATACTGAGTTTGAGTGAACATTTCTGATTTATATTCACAGAACTTACATTATTCCTCTAGCTCCAGGATGAAGTAAGAAATCTTACAAGCATAACTTATCAATATCTGATCTTAAATTGCAATATTACTTCAAGGGAAATACTAAATGTCATATTGAACAAATTTTCCCACCTCAGGACAAATGGAAAATGTAAATAAATAGTGAAAACTGCTTCTCTTTTGCTTAAGTGTTTCATTTATGATATTCATCGTATTCTTCCAGATAAGACCTCTCTGCTCATTTTACTCTTTTACTTTACTGTTCTGTCTTCCTTGTCTCATATCTTTTAATGTGGGTTCTTCCCAAGATTATTCTTTCTTTATTCTTCTAAGTATTATTGCCTTTGAAGGTATTCTCATATCTGGGGGGTCATCACTACAACCCAAGTAAACTTTAAAGCTTGTGGGTCTCTCCCCCTAAAGATGTCATAGCTCTTCAAAAGTAGAGGCTCTGTCTTTACTCCTTCCTGTAAACCATATGCCCAGTACTTTACTGCTCCATATTTCTGCTTGGGCTTAGAAAAAACTGAGGAAGCAATCACAAGTAAACCAGTCATACTGGGAGATGGGCTGGGAGACAAAGTAGTCATTTATAAAATTTGTAGTCTTCACATTTTTTGTGCATTCTCTTCCTTTGGATTCTGACATCCACATCATTGAATGCCCTGTCAATAATAGTCCCTGACCTAGTCATTTCAGTTAGTTTTCCAAGAAGTAACAAAAAGCTCTATCTAGAAGAATATAAGAAATACCGTAAATGAAGCACAAATTGGCCACCTCACCATTCATTTCATTTATCCATGATTATAATTTTTCAGCAACAATTAATTAAAATGTTGCTATATTACCTTTTCCTCAAAATAATAGATCATTGTACCAGCGTATTTTAAAGTGACATTTTTTATTGTTATTCAAGTACAGTTTTCTGCCTTTTCCTCCAGCCCTCCCCACCACCCCAGCCCTCCCCGCCTCCCTTCCCCATTTCCAACCCCCCTTGTTATTGTCCATATGTCCTTTATAATTGTTCCTGTAAACCCTTCACCCTTTTCCCCATTATCCCCTCCTCTCTCCCCTCTGATCACTATCAGCCTGTTCTCAATTTTAGTGTCTTTAGCTATACTTTGTTTGCTTGTTCATTTTATTGATTAGGTTCCTGTTAAAGGTGAGATCGTATGGTATTTGTCTTTCACTTCCTGGCTTATTTCCCTTAGCATAATGCTCTCCAGTTCCATCCATGCTGTCACAAAGCTAGGAGCTCCTTCTTTCTTCTACATAGAATTCCATTGTGTAAATGTACCATAGTTTTTTGATCCATCCATTTACTGATGGACACTTAGGTTGCTTCCAACACTTGGCTATTGTAAATTATGCTGCTATGAACATTGGGGTGCATAGGTTCTTTTGGATTGGTGTTTCAGGGATCTTAGGCTATAATCCTAGCAGTGGAATTGCTGGGTCAAATGGCAGTTCCATTTTTAGTTTCCTGAGGAAATTCCATACTGTTTTCCACAGTGGCTGCACATTCTGCAATCCCACCAACAGTGCACTAGGGTTCCCTTTTCTCCACAACCTCTCCAACACTTGTTGTTTGTTGCTTTGTTTATGATGGCCATTCTCACCAGTGTGAAGTGGTATCTCATTGTGGTTTTAATTTGCATCTCTCTGATGGCTAGTGATACTGAGCATCTTTTCATATGTCTCTGGGGCTCTGTATGCCCTCCTTGGAGAAGCATCTGTTCAAGTCCTTTGCCCATTTTTTAACTGGGTTGTTTGTCTTCTTAGAATGGAGTTATGTGAGTTCTTTATATATTTTGGAGATCAAACCCTTGTCCGAGGCAAATATGTTTTGGCATATGGTTGGTTCTCTTTTCATTTTCATGCTGTTTTCTTTAGCCATGCAGAAGCTTTTAAAGATTGAGGATGAACTAGAAGTGTCTCCTGGTTTCAAGCATTGGCCAATTGAGTTTCCCGCAAGCCCAGTTTTGCAGAAATATTAAAGTGCCCGTTTCTCCGCTGTCCTTTCCTCCCAGCCTGGAAAACTATGATGGCTGTTCCGCTGCAGCAAATACAAGGCATTAGGGATTCCCCACTCCCCCACAAAAAATTACCTGAAACACTATTGGTCCAGACCCTGACCAATAAAATTTAACTTCTGTTCTCTTATGGAATCTTTTCAATAACCTATAGATGCTTTATCATTCCCCATTTTACAAATTTAAGAAAAAACAGAAACTCAGAAAAAGCTAAGAGGCTTATACAAGATAACATAGCAGATGGCAGAGCTGGCTCTCCTTACTTTATTTTCTGATTTCTGTGTCTCTAAGTCACACTTTTCAGTGAGATAACCAGCCTTGGGCTTGCATTCTGCCTTTCTAGGGTACTTGAGGGTTTTCATCTTTTTTAGAGGACTCAGTTAGGGCTGGACTCACAGAAACCAAGCGACAGTGCAGAGAAAATGTGGTTATCCTCCTGAAATTCTTATAAAATTTGTTTTTATACAAAAACTTCATGAACAATTACTAGTACTTTCCCATAGATTATTTTTCAGTCAACTAGTGTAGTTCCCCAGCAGAAACCTAAAAGTTGGTGGGGAGGGAACAGAACTAAGGAAAAGAAAGGCCTAGTCATGCCAGGGCATAACGCAGCCACAAGTCCGGGTAGGGATGATTCGCCACGACAGTTGTTGATGGGCAGAACAGAGATGAAAAGGGGCTCACAACCAGCCATGGAAAAATGATGAGCACAGATTTCAAAAATGTCATAATTTTTCCCAGGAACAGTCCCGCCTTGTACACATCTTTGGTGCCTTTTTTAGTAACAACACATGTGTATTTCTTTTTTATTCTTTTTGTTGTTCTGCTTGGAATTTTAAATGACTTTCAGCTCATAAACTCAGTAAAAATACCATGGCATATTTTTTTTAAAAGAGTTTTATGATCCAAGGAACTATTGCTTAATAAGACAGCCTGATGTTGGGCTTATTTTTGCACTTTTGAAAACTTTCCCTTCGGCAGTGTCACAAACATGCTACCTTAAATTCTTAAAAATTAAACAAGAAAGCAAGAAAAAGAAATTAAACTTTTTAAAGTAGAGATACTCTTCTTACTTTTGAGAAGACTAGGAAATGAGATCTGGTTCAGAAAATAAAACAAGGAAACATCCGTAACAAATACCCAAATCCAAGAAGTAGGCTCCTTTGAATAGAAGAAAAATTGTGTATCTTTTGTTTGAATTCTGTGCTAAAATGTTCAGTTGCCTAAATGCATAACTCAATGTGAGAAGAGAGTTTGGAAACATCTGAGAAGAAACATCTGCCTGACTTATGGCCTGTCATCCATTTCTTACCAAAAAAAAACAAAAAAACAACTGTGTGTCTGAATCTGTGGTATCAAAGATCTAAACAGATGTGAAGCTATGGACTCCAAAATTGAATGTACAGAAATGAAATCGTCGCATTTTATTCATATAAGACAGACGTCGGTTGGATTTATTTGTGGAAGGTGGCATGATATTAGGTAGAGACAGCTATCTTAAGAGAAGATGAAACAAAATAAAGCACCCTTTTCTCAGAAGCTTTTTCAATAGGATCTTTAAAGTGAAGTAAAAAAGATGAGAGGAATGTCAATAGTTATAAAAAATGGTATGCCTTACGTGACTCTTGTTTCTGAGACGGTTTCCTTGGAAGCCCTGAAAAATAATCAGTTTGGAAATATGAGGTCGGTGTCATTAAGGAGTAAAGGATAATATAAATCTGAAAGATTCTTATGACTTTGGTCTTAGGCTTATTTGTTTTGAACAGTTGTGCCAAAAAGCAACTCAGAAATAAAGAACCCTGCAATGGCCACTGTGCAAGAAGTGTTCAAACCCTTGCTCGGCCACTAAAGAACTATACGTTGTTGGGTGAAGCAGTCTTTAGTTTCTCAGTCATCATTGCATGTAATAAAGGGCTTGGAGCTGTGCAGAGCCTCCAAAACCACTGTCAGAGAGGTTGCTGAATGGTCTTCTGTTCCTTCTGTTCCTACTTGAGCCCTAAAAGATCCTTGAATATATATTTAACATATTAGGTTGTGTTTAAGCATTCTTTGGAAGAAAAAGTTTTATAGTTTTAAAAAAAGCATTAGCTTAGATGTCTCCAAATTTTTATTAGCCTTATAGACTGTGACTCTATTAAATGTATTTGTTTATTCTTTAATTCAACAAAGTTATGAATACCTTATATGAACCAAAAACTCTACTAAGCATTAGAAATACTCAGGAGATCAAGACTGTAGAAAGATCTTGATCTCAGATTTTATAATATTATGGAGAAGTCTCACAATAGACAAGATCATTGTAGGCTGTGACAAATGCAATGATGGAAATAAAAACAGGTGATGAAAAAGAATAACTAATTAAAGGTAGAGAAGCCTGTTTCCACTAGGGCAGTGAGAGAAGCCTTCTCTGGATAAGGGAAGAC
>VMDR010029468.1:0-12731 GCA_007922815.1 Macrotus californicus
ATAATAAAGATAATCTTCAACATTGTGACCTTTTGTTCCAATATTACACAGATACATTGATTTTTTTGATTTTGCTTTTCTAGTAGCTAAAACCGCACATTGCTACACTGTAACTGTAATGGAAGCACCTTTTCAACAAGTCTCCTTCAACAGTGCTTAACTTTATTATCCTGTTACAATATATTGGGCACAAGGGGGCACTGAAGGAGTGAACAATTCCACTTACCATACTGGAACTATGACACCTGAGTGTTCACCTTTCACTCTGACACTTTGTAGCAGTTGCTTTCATTCTTCCTTTCCTTTAATTTCTTTTTTAACACCTGTAAGGAATGTGCTCAGCCACTCTGGTCCTATGAGGGAAAATACATCCAGCCCGTGGACAATACCATCTTGAATGGTCTTTTCTAAGAGTATACATGTCATGTCATCATGAAACCCCATCGTGTTTCACTAAACTGCCAAACATCTGTGGCAAGATTCTACCAGTTTGCTATTCAACATCCGTAATATGCTTCCTTCTTACTAATAAAATCTCTCTGTGGTTGAAGGCAGCTACGACCTGCACTTCCCAGCCTCCCTAGAAGATGAGTGTGGGTAACAGGATGGAAAAGGAAGCTGTCATGTCAGACATCTGGGAGAGTTTTCCAAAGGGGGCTGCTGAACTGGCAGGAGTCATTTCCCTTCCTCCTTCTTCCTAGAGAGGGAGTGCCAGAGCTGGCACTGTGGCAGCCACCTTTCGATTCTGAAAGGAGGGTGTGACAAAAAGAACAAGCCCAAGGCCTTGGTAGAGGTACAGAATTTCCACTTCATCCCTACACTGCCTCCTTCCAAACTTCATGTTATGTGAAAAAAGATAATTTTTATTTGGTTTAATTCCTTATGATTTTGATCTCTGAAGCTTTGAAATAAAAATATTTAAAAACTGCAATTCCCAAATAATATATCCTGAAAACATCAGGGTTAGCAAGGCGACTCTTTAATTATATGCAGCGAAGGAATTGGACCAATGGAGATGTTTCACTGAGCTTCCATCCATCCCATGAAAGATGACTGTGAAAATGTATAAGCTGAAAGGGAGTTTTAAGCATTTTTATAAGTTTAATTGGACAAATATAAAACGTCAACTAGTGTTCCCTATAGGAAAATCTTGCAATGGTCACAGTAAATTCAAAGTCTCCTCTAAACTACCGCTATTTCGTCTACAAAGGCAACTAACTGCCCTTGTCATATCACTCGCTGGACCCCACACTGGAAAACCCGATGCGGAGAACCACAGCGGGAGTGACAGACTTTGCCCATCTACACTGCTCCCTGCAGTGGACAGGCAGCTGTGCTTTTACCTCCTTCCCCTCTCAGCACCCTGGCCAGCGGCCTCACCCCAAACTCTCAGGGCTCCCACTACCCTTCCCTCTCACCCCACCCTCACTCGGGACCCTCTCTCCAATCCTTCCAATAAAAGAAGACTAGAAAAAACAAATATCCAAAAGCCGCTCCTTCTAGAGAAATATTCTGAACTTTTGTGTCTTTTTTTTTCCATGAAAGAAAGGTTTATTTTTATCACATTAGTTAAGTGAATTTTAAACTTTCTTACCATTTGTACTATTATTTCCCATGTTATCTCAGTGGGTAAAAAATTCAATCTGGAAATTTTTAATAAGCACAAATATTTTAGAAGATAAATCTTTGAATTATCAAAGTTTGATGGTGTGCTTTTAGAGAGTCCAAAGGACATTGTTATTGCAAAACATGCCGTTGTTTCACAGAATAAAGGAGAATGGTGAAGTGCTGATGATTAGATGGCGTCCAATGCGAGCCCTGTCCTACAGCAGAACAACAGTGCTTAAGATTATGGGCCAGAGTTCGCACCATTTTAAATAAATCTATCATTAATCCCCAAATGACTTGATATATTAAAAGGAAATCACATGGCTTATGGAAAATAAATCATATCTACTATATTTTCTTTAAACGGATAGTAGATTTAAATACTTTAACTCAAATGAGTACAGGGACAAAAATTAGACACAAAGATTTAGTTTTTATTTGAAAAAATAATTAAGTACTGGGAAGGCTATATTAAATAAGGTTATGAAAGTTCAGGTGACAACTGTAAGTGATAGTAGATGGCCAATCAGGAGTGGACTTCCTCACTAGAGATGCTTTTACCTGTGTGTGTTTAGTCTTCTAAGGCTGCAACTTCTAAGACCTTAAACTTTGATAGTAATTAATTATGAATGGTTACAGCATTGTGGTTTTCTAAATTTTAAACCAAAAATATACATGTATACTTCTAAAAGGTAACATATTTCACATTGAAAGATTTTTGCATATCTGTTTCAAGTAGCTTAAATATCTGTTTGGTAAAGAAATTCATTAACATAAACCCCGTTCCCCCAATACTTTGTTTTCAGGAAGAAACTCAAATGAAGGCATTTCTGTCTATGAGCTCAAAAAGGCACAGGTGAAGGTAGGTGTCACCACCATTCTCTTCTCAGTTCCCCATACTTTATCCCCTTCCACTCTGGCTACTCAGTGCACAGTCCACACACCAACAGCAGCAGCCTGACTTGGGAACTTGGAAATGCCCACTTTTCAGGTCCCACCTCAGGACTCATCAATCTACAGGGTCCCCTAGGGGGCCACAGGCCCACTGAAGTTTGAGAAGCATTGCTTTAAGCTACACCAGCGATTTTCAACCTATTTCATCTCGTGACGCACATAAAAGAATTACTGAAATTCTGAGGCACACCAAAAAAGGTGTTTCTTGCCAGTTTGACCCAAAAAATTATTATAATTTTTATTCATTTACCCTGGATGACTATTGTTGCTAGGTGTTGTCATTTTTTTCACAGTCTAAGGGAAAAGTGGTCAGTGCCCCTAACTAAATACTCAGTTACTGCATGTTTTAAAAATTTGGGGAGCACACAGTCAAAAACCATTGGGCTACACCACCACCTGGTTGAATTATGTTTTCCCTAGAAATTGGATGATGATGAAATCAGAATGTCCTATCTCCCTGAAATGGTACCATAAAATCAAGTTAACACCAGAAGTCTGTGTTTGCACCACATTTGAATCTACCTCAGGCTGACTTTAAAACTGCACTCCCAGGAAGGTGAGACTCTACCATTTCTCTTAATCCCCACGAGCAAGAGATCGTTGAACATAACTTAATACCAGAGATGCTTAATACTTAAACAGAAAGAAATAAAGTAGCAGACAAGAGCACACAAACCTTGCCCAGCCATTTCCCTTTCGCCACCAAGGATGTGTCTGTGTGCAGAGGGTCTGGCTGCCCAGTTGTCTTTAACGTCTTCTTTGGTTCTGGCTTAGTTGTTCTTTAGTTTTAGCTTTAGGAAAGATTATTATTATATTAAACATACCTGTACATATTCTTGAGGAATGATGTAAACAATTTTCAATGGCCATTTTTACCATTCTCTGTTTTTACTTTAAATACAAACTTGAGAACCTATTGCCACATAAGCTGTTATCCACTTACATGTTTGGAAAATTATATACATACCTGTGAGGTTCCCCACTGCTTTCCTGTTACATGTCTGGTCTCAGATGGATCTGTGTCATTGAGCAATAGTTTGGAAACATTTAAACAACACATAAACCTCGAGAGATGGCACTAATGCATTATAAACTAAGCATATAACAGATGTGGTCAGCAAATGAGTATGAATGTTTAAATAGTTGTTATCTGGGTTAGAGAGGAGGTAGAGATGTTGAGGAAGACAGACAGAAAAAAAAAGAATGAGTGTGAGAAAGGAAATATCACTGGAATGTTGCAATTGCAAATGAAACCCACAGAAGTCAGGAAATTCAAGAGTTAAGGCTCCCACTGCTCCCTTAATTCTGCCCCTGGTGTTGGGCAAAAGCATTGTGTATACATCTTTCATTACCAGATCCCATAACACTTAGTAACACAGCCCACTTAGGATGGTGATGAAGAAGCATATGGCTCCATATGAAATGAGCTTTAAATACATCGAAAGGTTAACAACTAATATAACAAGGTACTTTTTCCTATAAAAGTTTAATGTTAATTATAAAATCGGATAACATTGTTATGGCGTGAAATATGAAATGCACAAGGCAGCATTCCCCTGGGGCATAGTTGATGTACACTGCGGTTAAAATGGAATTTTCCCACCTTCAATGCATAAGAGTGGAAGTAACTTTTTCTCCCTGGAAAATATATGGAAATTGCTAATGTAGTAAAATTTCAGAATCTCTATTTTGCTTTTCATAAGGAGAACGAATTTCAGAGACTTCAAGCTATAGTTAGAGTAGCATTATACTAACAAACCAATATGGGGCATGACATGGGGAATAACAAATGATTCGTCCCTCCCCCACAGTTTTGGAAAGCTGTGAGTGGTATTATCTCCCTTCAGATCTATCTTCCTAATAATGTTTATTCTTGACAAAAGAATGCCTCTCTTAACATATTAAAGGTAAAAAAAAAAATCCCAGGAGTGTGCCCACTGGGAATTAAAAACAAAGCAGCACAAGATAAGAATTTGCACAAATCACTTAAAAATGCCCCCGCCCCTGAAGGTGCAGTAAACAGTTAATGAACAGTGAGAAGTGAACTTCGTAGTCATGTCGGTTTAGTGGTTATTAAAGGCAATGCTGAAGCTTTTGAAGAGTAAATTAATCTTTCAAACAGTGGCCATATAATTTGTGGGGCCCAATACAAAATGAAAATATGGGACCCTTGTTAAAATATTATGAAGAATTTCAAGATGATGACACTAGAGCTTTAAACTGAGGTTAGGGCAAGCTTTTCTAAGCACAGGGCCCTATGTGAGGGCAGAAGTTGCACACGCTGACTCCTTCGATTAGCTGCTCTACTCTGCATTTCTCATAGCGCTTATCACTTCCTATTATTCCCAGTGCTTGGAGGGTCATCCTTTATTCTCATTATCCTGTAAATTCCTTGTAGGCAGAATTCTGAATTCTGAAAAGAACACTGCCTCTCAAATCAAACAAATCTGCCTTTAATTTTCAGCCTCTGCCACTTATTAGTTGCTGTGAATCCTACTGCATTATTTAATTTCTGAGACTCAGTTTTCTCATATTTAAAATGGAGACAATGGTAATACCTTCAGGACAGGTTCACTGTGAAGATAAAACATAATTCACAGTGTTTGGCCTATAGTAAGTACTTAAGAATGGCGGCTATTCATATTTCTGCATCATAAGGTTGTTGTAAGGGTTACCACGAAAGAATAGAACTTCACAATGTCTAATGGTATGGCGCTGGTTAAAAGTAGAATGATAAATTCATACAATGGCATGCTGTGTGGCTGAGGTAGATCTCTACATTTGCCCAGATATCAGAGTGCTGGCACTGCCGAAGGATGGTGCACCAATTGGCAGCAACAGTAGCCCCTGAGAGTTGGTTAGAAATGCATATACTTCTACTCCAGCCCAGATGGGTGAAATCAGGAACTCTGAAGGCAGCACCTGGTCGTCTGGGAGGAAGGAGGGAGGGTGTACCAAGCTCTCCAAGCGATTCTGATATGTTCTTGAATGAGAACCACTGATTCGCTATATGAGTTAGCTCTGTAAGCTAATAAAGTCTTATTAGCTATATTTTTATTAATTTACAAAGCAAGGTGTAGAAGAGTTCTCAAACTAATTTCAAGCCCAGAGCTTTTTCCAAAAGGGAGGTGCATTTCTCCACCTTGGCGGAATTTGACGAGGATGTTCCTCTGGCCAATGCTAGAGGACTCATGCTCACTTCTAAGACTTGTACCATGTTGCTTCTAGGGAGAGGAACTCATAGAGATTTTCCTTTAACCTTTTTGTCATTTTGTACTGTTAGAATATTTTTACCATATATATGCATGCAAAGATTTTATATATATATGATTTTACATAATCATATATAAATATATATATGCATGCCCTGTGATTCTTTAAAAATATCCCAATTTATTTTTAATGAATGTATTTTTATTTTTATTTTAAAGTAAATAAACACAACCTAAAAGTTAAAAGAAACAAGAAACAATCTCTGGTTTACCAGAATGAGGCCAGAATAAAAAAATATTTGAAAGTCAGGCCGAGTAGTAAGGGCTGTTCTAGAAGCAGAGAACCAGCCCAACTTGTGGACTTCTAACCAATGATGCTGAGCAACAGCATCCTTGTATGGGGAAATCCTAGCATCAGGGCTTCTAATTTCAAGAAATAAGCCAGGTTGAACTCAAAAAATAATGTCAAGAAAATTACACAGGAGCCAGGGCATTCACACAATTCTCTCTTTGGGTTTTTGTTCTTTTAGGGTTGGTTTTCATGGGAATCTGCAGCTGCCAGCTCCCTGAGGCCTTCAGCCTGAGGTCTTGGAGGACACAAGGAGAAAAGTCTGGACAATGTAGATTTTATAGGCTTCTTTCATTTAGTGCTTTTGCTCATGGTGTTCTCAGAAGCCTAATTGTGACGCTACAGAGAAACTGCATTTGTAATATCCCCTTTATTTACCACTTTCTGGCTTTCTGTAACCTTAACAACATAAGATAGTAAGCTTTCAGTGCACAGTTATTTTGTATATAGATATGAAATTGGGTCAAATGCCAGGAATAGCATTGTTTTCAGAATGTTTTGGTAATGATAAGAATCCTTTATATTTACAGTGAGAAATCTTTAAACAAAGAACACAGGGCCTTCTAAATCTTTAAAATTTGCCTTGAGCCAGAGAAGTACAATAAGAGCACATATTTTTACTATTTTGACTCCAGAGTGTGAGAGTCACTAGGACAGGCAGTCACCAGCTGGGAAAGGTGAGCTCAGCCAGGTGACCTCTGAAAGCCCCTTGTGGAGCAAGAATGTGTGACAACTATAGTTACAGCCTGGAATCGTCTCTGCTGGCCCATACGTGAAGCTCAGTGCTGATTAGCTGCATGGCTCCATGCCCACCCTCTCCTCCCACCAGAACAGGCTGAGAAAGGACTACCTGTGGTCCTGCCCCCAGTAGGAGGGGACAACAGACTGTTTCAGGAGTGTCAGTCAACACTGACTGAGCTCTGACTGTTTGTGAGTTCCTGAGGGGGACACAGGAAGGTGACGGCAAATAAATAGAAGAAACAGGTCTCTAAAGAAGCTCACAGCTGTTTAGGAATGCACAGTAAATGATGCACCTCGCATTTTGAAAGGGCAGGAAATTTGTGTTAATTTGTTTCCGGGATACTATTTTAACATTAACCCAAAGGTTCAAGGCGAAGCTGGCACTACAAACATTTTTGTTTTTTTTTTTTTAATTTGGTTTGCTTGCTTGTTGGTTAGTCGATTTTACCTAGAAAATAGAGGGTCTGGCAGAGGTAAAGCCTGCTTGAGTGGGGCTGCATAGGGTAATAATACAGGTGTAATAATTTATAGTTTTAATTTGAACATTTCACCTAAAATGTCATATGGTGTGCTTGAGTGTGATGTTGTTGTGTTACATAATTACATGCTTATGATTTTGTAATAAAAAAGGGTCTGGCCCCTTTTATTTGTTATTTGTGCTGGCCCCTGTATTTTAAAAAATTATAAGTTTTATTGTGGTGTAACCTAACATACACTGTGTAACTCAACAAATTTTAGTGAATTTATAGTTATGCAACCCTTACCACAATCCAGTGTTAGAACAGTCCCATCACCCCAGGAATACCCCTCAGACATATTTCAGCCCTTCTCTATCACAGACAACCAATCTGCTTTCAATCCCTATAGATTTCCCTTACTAAACATTTCACAGAAAGAGAATCATATGACATATTGCCTTTGCCTCTGGCTTCTTGGATTTAGAAAAACATCTTAAAAATTCATCCACAATGTAGCATGTTCTAACAGTTTGTTTTATTGCTGAATGGTATTCCATTGCACTTTTTGTTTATCCATTCAATAGTTGAAACAAAATTTATGTAGTTTCTACTTTGGGGCATAAAGCTACTTAAACATTCACATAAAACTCTTAAGGAGAACAAGATACTTTCATTTCTCGCGGGCAAGTCTTTAGGCGTGGAGTTACTGGGCTGTGTTTAACTTCATAAGAAACTGTCAAATTGTTTCCCAATATGTCCACATCAGTTTGTATCTCATCAGCATGAACGCGGGTCCCGGTTTTCTATGCCCTTGCTAATACTATTGGTAGTCCACTTTTATTATTATATTCTTTCCACTGGCATCTCATTGTGGCTTTAATTTGAATTTTCCAAATCATTAAAGACGATGAATATCTTTTCATGTGCTTTTTAGTTATTTTTGTATCTTCTTGGTAAAATACTAAAGTAATTTTTCATCTTTTAATTAGCTTGTTGCTCTTGGTATTGAACTAAACAGTTCTTTATGGATATGGATACAAATCCTTTCTCAGATACATGATTTGCAAATATTTCCAACCAGCTTGTGGCCTGTCTTTTCATTTTCTTAATGGTGTCTTGAAGTGTAAAAGTTTTTAATTTTGATGAAGTCCACTTTATGAAGTTTTTATTTTATGGATCACGATGTTTGTGTTATACCTAATAACTCTGCCAATCCCAAAGTGGTGAAGATTAGATTTCCTCTTATGTTTTTTTCTATTAGTTCTATAGTTTTTAAAAATTTGGATAGTATGTAATATTAATTGATTTTCACATATTAAACCAACCTTGCTTTCCTAGGAAAAGTGACTCTTGTTCACGGTGTATAATCCTCTACACTTGCTGCTGGATTTGGTTTGCTAATATTTTGAAGCTTTTCATCTATATTCTCAAGGGACTTATTTGGTTTATAGATTTCTTATGATGACTTTGCTTGGCTTTAATATCAGGGTAATACCGACCTCTTGGAACGAATTGAAGAGTTCCCTCATCTGTTTCCTGGAAGAGTTTGCAAAGGAGCGGTAACATTTGTTCTTTAAATTTTCATAGAATTCACCAGTGAAGTCCTCTGGGTCTGGATTTTTTTATGCAGGAAGAATTTTAATTACTAATTCGATTTCTCTACTGTTAGAGTTCTAGGCTAATATTTTTATTGCTTTTTTTTTTACTGTGTGCAAACCTTCTTTATTTTTTAAACTTAATCTTTATTGTATTTTTCCCTTACTATTTAGTCCCCTTATACTCCCCTGCCCCAGCAATCACCACACTGTTGTCCACATCCAGGAGTCCTTTTTCCTTTTTGTTCAGTCCCTCCACCCCCTGACCTCCCTGCTCAGACAGCTGTCATCCTGCTCTCCATCTATGAGTCTGTCTCTATTTTCTTTGTTAGTTCAGTGTGCTCATTAGATTCCGCATATGAGTAAAATCATATGGTAATTGTCTTTCTCGGACTGGCTTAGTTCACAGCATAGTGTTCTTCAGGTCCATCCATGCTATCGCAAAGGGTAAAATTTTCTTCTTTTTTATTGCCTCTTGAGTTGGTTGTGGTAATTTTTGACTTTCCAAGATTTATTTCATCTAAGTTGTCCAATTTATTGACCTAAAATTCTGCATAATACTCCCTTATAAACCTTTGATTTCTTCATGGTTAATACTAATATCCCCTCTTTTGTTCCTGATTTTGGTAAGTGGTGTCCTTTCTCTCTTTTTTCTTAGTCACACTGACAAAATAATGTCAATTTTGTTGATTTTCTTGACTTTTGGCTTCATTAAGATTCTCTGTTGGTTTTTTGTTTTTTTCATTGATTTCTACATAAATTTATTGCTTGCATTATTCTACTTGCTTTGCATTTAGTTTGCTCTTTTCCTAGTTTCTTAAAATAGGAGCTTAAGTCATAGACTTCAGCTCTTTCCATTTAAGCTATTCACTTCTAGTGTAGTTAGTAAAAGCTTCAAATTTCCCTCTAAGCACTGCTGTGGCTGCATCTTACACATTTTGATATGTTGTGTTTTGTTTTCATTCAGTTTAAAATATTTCCTAATTTTCAAGTGATTTCTTTTTTTGACCCATGGGTTATTTGAAAATGTGTTAATCTCCAAATTGGGGATCAGCTAATTTTTCTCCATTGTTGATATCTAATTTAATTGTGTTGTAGTCAAAGAACATAATTTGTATGATTTCAAGCACTTTAAATTTATGAGTCTTGTTTTATGGCCTAACATATTCTCTACCTTAGAAAATGTTCCATTTGTGTTGTTGTTGGGTAGAATATTCTACAGACTGTTACTTCAAATTGGTTGATAATATTACCTAAGTAGGTGTTTGTTGATTTTCTGTCAGTAAAGAACACCAGTTCATAAATTGAGAGTAGGTATTAGTTTCCAACAATTATTGTTTAGTGGTCCATTTCTCATTTTATTCTTTCAGTTTTTGCTTCATATATTTTGGGTTGGGCTTCTGTTATTTAGTGAGTGTTTATACATTGACAAGTGTTATGTTTTCCTGAGGAATTGGCTCCTTTACACTATAAAATGCCCTTCCTTGTCTCTAGCAAGATATTTTGTTTGAAAGCTTTTTTTTCTGATATAAATAGAGCAATTCCAGCTCTCTTAATGTTGTTTGCGGTGACATGCCTTCAATTTTAACCTGTTTGGATCAAAAATGTGTCTCTTACAGACAGCGTTTAGTTTTATCCAGTCTGAGAATTTCTGCCTTTGATTAGGTTTTTTAGGATTTTATTTATTTATTTTTAGAGAGAGGAGAAGGGAGGGAGAGAGGGAGAGATACATTGATTGGTTGCCTCTCACACACCCCCACCCAGGGACCTAGTCTGCAATCCAGTCGTGTGCCCTGACCGGAAATTGAATCTGTGACCTTTTGGTTCACAGGCCAGTGCTCAATCCATTGAGCCAACCAGCCAGGGATGCCTTTGATTAGTTTTTAATCCAGTCACATTTAATGTAGTTATTGATACTGGCTGCTTTAATGACTGACTGATCTGTCATTTTGCTTTTTGTTTTCTGTGTTCCTTTGTTCTTCCATTACTACTTTCTTTTGTAGTAAATAGATATTTTGTAGTGGAACATTTTAATTCCTTTGTTATTACTTCTTTTTAAAATTGATTTTAGACAGAAAAGAGGAGAGAGAGAAAAAAAAAAGGAGAGAGAGAAACATCAATGCATTCATGAATTCATTGGTTGATTCTTGTATGTGCCCTGATGGGAGATCAAACCTGCAACTTTGGCAAATCCAGATGATGCTCTAACCAACTTAGCTGCCTGGCCAGGGCCATTCATTATTTCTTATATATTTTGAGTGATTGTTTGTGTGTGTGTGTATGTGTGTGTATGTGTGTTTCATGTAGGACTTGCACTATAGATCTTAATACAACTTACTTCAAATTAATACTAATTTCATTCTTATAAAATATAGAAACATTTTTCTTAATTATTTTATTGCTGTTCAATTACAGTTGCCTGCATTTACTCCCCATCAATCCCCACCCCCACCCCAGCCATTCCCACCTCCCTCCCCTGCTTCCACCCCCACCTTGGTTTTGTCCATGTGTCCTTTATAGTGGTTCCTGAAAACCCTTCCTCCCTTCCCCCCATTATCCCCTCCCACCTCTCCTCTGGTTACTGTCAGATTGTTCTTAATTTCAATGTCTCTGGTTATATTGTGTTTGCTTCTTTCTTTTGTTGATTATGTTCCAGTTAAAGGTGAGATCATGTGGTATTTCTCCCTCACTGCCTGGCTTATTTCACTTAGCATAATGCTTTCTAGTTCCATCCATGCTGTTGCAAAGGGTAGGATCTCCTTCTTTCTCTCTGCTGCGTAGAATTCCATTGTGTAAATGTACCACAGTTTTTTGATCCACTCATTGACTGATGGGCACTTAGGTTGCTTCCAGCATTTGGCTATTGTAAATTGTGTTGCTATGAACATTGGGGTGCATAGGTTCTTTTGGACTGTTGTTTCAGGACTCTTAGGGTATAATCCCAGCAGTGGAATTGCTGGGTCAAAGGGCAATTCCATTTTTAGTTTTCTAAGGAAATTCCATACTGTTTTCCACAGTGGCTGCACCAGTCTGCATTCCCACCAACAGTGCATTAGGATTCCCTTTTCTCCACATCCTCTCCAACACTTAATGGGTTTAGAATTCTTTGTTAACACATATTCTTTCAGCACTTTGTCATCCCTCTGTCTTCTAGTTCTCATTGTTTTAAATGAAGTCAGCCGTTAGTCAATATCATTGCTCCCCTGTATATAATGAGTCGTCCTTCTTTTGTTCTTTTTAAGATTTTCTTTGTCAGCCCTGGCCAGGTAGCTCAGTTGGTTAGAGCATCATCCCAATACACTAAGGTTTCAGGTTCAATACTCAGTCAAGGCACATACAAGAATCAACCAATGAACACAGAAAGTGGCACAAGAAATTGATGTTTCTCTCTCCTTTACTTTCTCCAAAATCAATAAATAAAAATAAGGAACTCTCCTTAAAAAAACTTTCTTTGTCATTGGTTTTTCAAGAATTTGACTAAGATATGTATAGGTGCAGCACTCTTGTATTTATCCCACCTGGAAATTATTCAATGTGTTAGATCTGTAGATTTGTTTTTAATCAAATTTGGGAAGTGTTCAGTCATTATTTCTTCAAATATTTTTCTGACCCTTTTTCTCCCTTCCTTCTTTCTAAGACTCCCAATATGTACATATTAGTATAATTGAGAGTATCCCATGCAAGGTCACTGAGTCTCTCCTCATTTTTTCTTTCAGTTCTCCAGCTTAATTTCTATTGTTCTATTTTCAAATTTTATGATTCTTTCTTCTTAAATCTCAAGTCTTCTGTAGAACTCCTGTAATGATTTCTCACT
>VMDR010029469.1:0-12730 GCA_007922815.1 Macrotus californicus
AGGATTTCTAATATAAAAATCTAAGTATCCATGTTTCCGTGAGACTCCCTATCCCAAGTACCTTTAACCTCTTTTCTTTAAACCAGAGAAAACGAGATGTCATATCTTTTTTTAAATGTAGAAGTATTTATTATGTCAAAAAGAGAGTAAATGTTTTCCCATGAATTGCTTTATTAAGAAAAATGAACGATGGTGATATTTCTTAAAGCGTCACCAAGTCACAGTCATTGTGATCCCTGTCACCAGTGCCCACACAGACAGGAGAGCCTATCATGACGTGCCCCTGGGAACCAGTCCATAAACCTGAAGCCAAAGTAGACTTCTTCTGTATGTTTGTGAGATAAGTGCATAAGCCTGTGCATTGATAGTTATGGGAAATTTGCCTTATAAAATAAAGCAAGCTGAATAGCAGCAGCACAAAAATGTCAGTGATTTTCTTGGCACAAAGGATCATCTACGTGTTATGGTTTGTTCTTGGTACATGAATAAATGTAAAACGGAATTCTTGAGCATCTCGACTTTTCTCCCGACTGGATGAGTGTAAAATCAGTCCATGAGTCTGCGCCGTGTCCGTGAGGTGTGGCTGACACCTCACTGCGTTTACTAAAATCTGCGCTAACCGCGATCTTAGACAATGAAAGTGACCGTGGAAGTTTCTTGGTAGTAATTTTCACTTGTTAAATATGGTCAAACCTTGAAGCCATCCAAAAACTGCTGGCTGTGACCACCCGCATGTGAGCGCCAGTTGCCCTTCAATCTCAAACAGCTGGTGAGAGCTCAGGAGAACCAGGGTTGGGTTTGAGAAGTAAATGCAAAGCCACACCTTCAGCTTTGGATTGCCTTGTTGTGGGAAATATGCGAACGGCACGTGAGAGTCACTGAGCATTTTTGACATCTTGGAAAGTGGTTGGTAAATTCCTCGGAATACTTAAGGCCCTTTTAAGACTTCTGTTGATTTATTCAACTTGGAGTTTTAAAATTCTTTGTAGGTTTTCATGAAAGTTATTTTATTGGATGCAGAGAGGGTGCACTGGCCACAGGCTGATTTTCCCATCAAAACAGAACCGAATTGGACTGCTTAATTTTTGATACTCTCTATGCTTGAAATTTAGGATCTGTACTACTAACTTGGAATTGGACAGTGTAGACAATATTTTATGTAAATACTTACTGAATGGTTGATTACCAATATTTTGAAAATAATAGCTAAAAAGTAAAAAAAAACTGAATTTCCAATAATTTACCACTTTAAAAAATCAATATCCAAAAAATAGTATGCTCAGGTAGTAAATCTGACATATTGGGTTGCAATATTACTACTTTTTAGTTTTTAAATTTATAAAACTCTGAACCACACTTGTTTTGGCATCAGCCATAAACCATATAGCTAAATAATGCTGCTTAATTTTTACAGTAAACAACCATCATACTAACTCATTAAGCTATACAATCTAGGGACAACTACTTTTCAAATTCCAGATTTATCACTTACAAGTTCATGGTGTTGGGTAAGTTACTGAGTAAGTTTTAAGTTGGGACTAATTCCCAGAGATGTTGTGATCCCCACCCCTAGGAGATTGGCATCTAGTAGAATTTCAAAGAGTTCATAGTCAATACAAGGTTTAAGCATAATTAATAACCAACACCAGAAATCTCTTTACAAAGAAAATGTTTGGATGGTCCAGCTGGGTATTGAAAGGCAATTCCAAAGGCAGAATGTGTTAAGAGAAGGGAAAGGCAGCACACAGCAATTGCTGCATTGCCGTATAAAACAGAATACCAAGGACTTGATTTAAGGGAAAAAATTAAAGGCACCTGAGAACTTTAAAAAGGCTGTACATGGTCATATAAAAATATTAATGTAATGCTGATGAGACTTCAGAGAGGCATGGCTGATAATTGCCGAAGACTTTTTCAGCATAGTGGTTTTAATATATTCAATATGTTAGATGTAATGTCCGATTCTAATTAGTGCTTTAGGACTGTACCTCCTTCCTTCACGAGCCTTCAGTAACATTTTTTCTATATGGGCATATGCAGTGACTTTGTGTAAACGGGCCCACCCCTGCCCTTAACCGTGGAAATCAAGAAATGGGCTTGATTGGGCAATACATCCAGGTTGGCATGAGGGTGAACAAGAGTAATTCTATAGATTGGTAATAAATAAATAAATAAATACTCCACTGGAAAGAAATCACTGAGAGCTGAAACTCAGCACCAGAAGAGGCTGGAACCTTCCGTGGGCAGACAGCTGGGTAATCAGTAGCTCTGCCCTCCTTCCCTCTAAGTTCTCCACCAGTGGAGAAGGGGGTGCAGGTGTCAGGCAGAAGGACCATACGGTCCTGGTCCCACTATTTTCCAGCTGCATTCGCTGGACTAGAGAATGCCCCTGGTCCTCTGGCCTGGGCCGTGCTTTCCTCTGTCTTCCTCCACTCACCCCTGTGGGCCTCCCCTTGATGGGGCATCGCTTGCCCTATCGGGTTCCCTTCCCGAGGGCCGAGAAGGGACTCGTCCGACCTGGACATTCCCAGAGGCAGAACCTGGATGGGGTTTTCCTGACATGCCTTGTTCCCTTTCTCTGGTTAGTCTTGAGCTAAATTATTTCCCCCTGTTCAGGGAGAGACTGGAAGCTCCCTAGGAAAGCTGCTTATGGGAGCATGCTGGCAAGAGGGCTGTTGTCCTCCCTCATGTCCTCAGGCATTTGCTTTCCTAACCCATGGAACTTAGCAGCAAGCCTCTTGCCTCTCAGGGACAAGACAGACTCTCATTGTCAACCGCCTCCTGTGTTTTCTCTTGGGGCCACTGGAAAGTGTTAGGGAAAATGCCTGCTCCCCTCTTCTTGCCTGTTTATAACGGGGGAGAAACCTGTTCTGTGCAGGAGGGCCGGGGTGGGGCGGTCTGTAGACTTTCTTTCCCAGAGAAGACTAAAGGGCATGGAGAGGAAACTGGGTGTGTGCGGCTCATCCGTGCGAGGTGTTTTCCAGGTGGCCCTTCTGTTCACCCCTCTAGTCCGACTCTCCACTTTCCTTTAGCTTCGTGTCCACCCAGGAGGTTGACCTGGGTGGACTATGTTAAGTGGACCATTTTGGCCTGGGTGGAGATGGCCAATGAGAGTTGCGGCGGGAGAGAGAGTAAGGCAGAACAACGCGTCCAGGTTGTTGGCTGTCTGGCCGGCTCCCTGAAGGGTTTGCTGAGTCCTCTCAACTGTGGCCGTCTCCATAGGACTTTCTCCTGCAGGGCTCTGGAGCTGCTCCGTGCCCAAGGCTAGAAATAGCTCTGCTGTGATCAGCCCGTGGGTTTCTGGCATTCCTATGCCCCGTCCTCACGTTCCTAAATAGCTCCTTTATGGGACCTTGCTTAAGTGATCCTAATTTCATGCTGAGACCATGACTTTTGCCCAGAGCAGAGATCTGGGGGAGGAAGGTCTCTTTCACAGAGCCATTAGAAGTCTGATTCTGGCTCTAATTCGAAGTCTGATCAGCCTCCAATTTAATCATGCTCATAATAAAGTTGATTAAAGCTCTCCGTTTCTCTCACTCCAACGTCTGCTTTCGGAGCTGGTCCAGAGCTCACTAGCAGGAGATCGGAATGTTGTGTCCCTACAAAGCTCTGACGTGTGGGTGCGTGGCCAGCAACCTGAAAGAGCGGAGAAGTCTTGGCATCTGAGTCCCAAAAGAACGTGTGCAGGGACAGGCTTCCGCTGTGGACGGCACAGGAGCCAGGAAGTGAGATTCCAGGAAGTGAGAGGCAGCCTGCAGGGCTTCATTGAGCGTGGTCTGGCTGCTTGTGCTCCTGTGGTTGTTTGTGACAGCTTTTATTGAGCTCGTACAGCTGTGTGTATATATTTTTAACTGGCATGGTTTTCAGCACGGCACCTGGCTTTAGTCTGTGGACTGTCGTGGTTAACCTTGGACTACCTAGAAGTGCATGTGGCCATGGCAAGGTTTAGACCTCAGCGAAGTGTCGGCACGCAGACCGTCTGAGCACGGGCGGGTGGGACACATGTCCTTTCCTCTCTGCAGGGCGTTTCTCAGCTAGTTCTTCAGCTGTCCGGTCCTGTAAAGATGAAAAGGCAGTCTTCAGCGTAGAACGTGGACTAGTATTTGAATGTTGGCTCTCAGCAGGAGCTGGCGTTTCTCTTGCTGAGTGATAGGCATTAGAAGGTTGCGAAAGATTAGCTGACAGATTTCTCAGTCTTCTTTGGAATTGCTCCCTTAGTCATGTGACCTCAGGCTGACTATCCCCTTCCCCTTCACTTTCCCACAATCTAGGGTCTTACGCTTACTTTATTGATAATACAGTCTATGACCCTAATTTTGAATTTTTGAGGTTCTGGTTGAGGCTTCACTCACAACAGTGAATGGACAATTAAGAAGTAACATCAACCTTGCTAAATGGGAAATATTCCATTTTCTTGGGCTGAGAACACTATGAACAAATCATTAACCTAAAGCCAAAAAGTAGCCTAAAAGTGGCCTAAAAGTAGCCTGCAGGAATCCGTTTGTTTCAGGAAGATTTGAAGTGCCTACTGGGGAAATAATCGTTCAACGAAATGAGAAGTGAATACCAGCAGGGTTCTACCGCACCCTCAGCTGGTCCTATTTTTACCATTAACACATTATTACCACATGTTTGAAACAGCAAGCCGTATTCTGTTACAGTAAAATACATGGGCTCTGCAATATTTTATGTATGATGTCTAGTCACTGAGCAAAGGAACAGTTTAAACATGGAAGGGAGTATATTTCAAACTGCAAAAGTATCACTGTGTATTTACATGGGTGTGTATGTAATACTATAGCCACTTGGGCCCCTTTTTGTTTTAAATATTTGGGAATTAACGTTTCTGAATTTAAAAACACTCGTCTCCCATTCGATAGGATGATCTCCAAGTTTGTCTTCACTGGGCACAGAAGCAGATGTGAAGGGATGGATTTCATCTCCAAAACTGTCCGCGGTGGGGACTGGTCTCAGAGGTTTCTTTCTGCTGCCATTTATGTGAAAGTTCCCATAATTGTCTGCCACCAAATGCACACACAGCCACTGTGGCCCCATTGCACGCAGTGCGTGTCACTGAGCAGACGCATCCCCGGCACCGGTGGCAGGGCCAATGGTGTCCCTGAGGGAGCCAGGGCACCACCGCTTCAGGGCGGGTGCCTGGGGCCTCCCCCTCCCCCCACCCCAGCACACACTCATTGCACAGCTCAGGCGACAGGGCCATAAAGGATGACAGATGACCTTCCACTGCTTTTAAGGCAAGCCTGGGCAAGGTTGTACTGTGGGGGTGATGAGAGGAAAGGGTTATGCCAGCTTATGCGCCTCTGCGGGCACTGCACTCCTCGTAAATTCAGCTGCCCCTTCCTCGACTGAGCACCGACCACACCTAAGGGTTGGGCTTCCAGGGACGGCCTGCCCTTGGCATCTGCACTGTGTTTGGCATTGCTGAGCCCACGTACTGTTGTGAGGAGATGTCGTCTTTGTAGCTGGTGATGGAGTCGATTGCTAATGAGGCAAAGCTCGAGTAGAAATGCCAGATAATTCACACTGTGTAACAGATTCTGCTCCAGACAGCTGCCTCATTTTGCTCCATTCAAATTGCCAGTTGTCGGGTGGCGGGGGAGCTCACAGAGACTGTGTCGGCAAAACCTGCTCGTCTCCCAAACTCGGCCGTCCCGGTGCCCTCCCCTTGGTGGAAGCAAAAGCTGCCTAACCTACTGAGTTAGGCGTGCGCATCTTTCAGCGGTCAGCTTTCACGTGGCATGCTGTGGACAGGAGTTGGAGTTTCGTTTGTGCCTTCACTGATCCCCCCCACCACCTCGATGTAATTATAGCCCTCAAGCTGGTATCATTTCTATTCATATTTTTATATCTGTACTACAAATGTCAGATAACCGTAAACTAAGAATAGCGCTCACTTGCGTGTTTTTAAAAACTCGTATTTTTGCAGTTTGCTTTTTTCTTTTAACACTTCTTAAAAATATATATATTGTTGATGGATATTGCTCTCATCTATTTGTTTTAAGGCCTATGCAATATCCCACCATGTGAATATAACACAACTTTTCGGTCCAGTTTTTAATAACAGTCACTAAGATGCTTTTCTCTCATGAGCGATGCTGCACTGAAGACCCACACGCACCTGCCTTCCCACACGTATCGGTGTCTCCCTGGGGCACGGAGCCAGACATGGAATTGCTCGACGGCAGGCCAGCTGCTGCAGATGTACGGGGCAGGGTGCTTCCACCGAGTAGTGTGAGGATGGGCGTGAGCAGTTGTGTTCGCAGGCACTATGCATTTCTGGATTTGATTGAAGTACAACGCTCTTTCACTGCGGTTTTGATTTGTATGGCTGTGATTACTAGCACAGCTGAGCGTTTTTGTCATATTTATTAGCTGTTCTCTGAATTGTCCGCCCATATCAGTTATCTGTTTTCTATCAACTTGTTCTTTTTCATTGCTTTGTAGGCATGCTTCCTACATTCTCTGAACCGCCCCTTTGTTCACTTCTGTCCTAGGGAGCGGTGGTTGGAGGGACATAAATGTGGGTTAAGCCAAATAAGAATGACTGTCACTAGGGCCCCAAACAATCGTCGGCAAAACATCCTTCAAACTTAAAGCCAGCAAGGCCTTGGTGAATTCAGACCCAAAACTGCTATTTTTTTAAAATCTGCATCAGCATCGTCTCCACTTTGTTTTCTAAGTTTTGGTTTTTCAGCCAATGATTGTTCCTCACAAGATCCATTTTTCTATCCGACAAAACCTGAGCAGCCACTTTATTTCCATAATCACAAACTGGCCCAAAAGAGAAAAAAAAATGACAAAACACTCTGTCTTCCAAGTTCAAGTAGAAATTCAGATTGCTAACGTAAGAGTTGTGATAAAAATGTGACGCCCATTGAAGCCACATGTTATATGTGTATGTGTGATTTAGATTTTGGTGACTAGTTCACAGTAAATCAGTCAACTGTCTTCTTCCGTCTTCAGAAACTGCTACCTAATTTGTGAGGCCCGTGGTTAAAATCGATAGAGATTTCTGAGCAGGGGTGGCAGGCTGACTCGGGGCCCTCGGAGCCCAGGGTCACATATGGCCACTTGGGGCATGTGAATGTGAAGTCTGGCCCTGCCTCCATGAAAGTGAGGTTTATTTCTTCTGTACCTTCAGGCACACTCCAGCTATTGTCTTTTGCTAAACACATTTCACATATATAGTGTTTTCCTTCATGATACAATCAGCTTTTGGGTGTTAAAAATGCTGAATTCAGTCTTTTTTTTTTAAATTACTTTATTGTTGTTCAATTACAGTTGTCTGCATTTTCTCCCCACCACTCCCCTCCACCCCCACCCCAGCCAATCCCACCTCCCTCCCGTGCCTCCACCCTCTCCCTTGGTTATGTCCATGTGTCCTCCATTGTGGTTCCTGAATTCAGTCTTTTAATTAGAAAATGATTTTAATCC
The DNA here is from genome assembly GCA_007922815.1 of Macrotus californicus. Taxonomy (NCBI): domain Eukaryota; kingdom Metazoa; phylum Chordata; class Mammalia; order Chiroptera; family Phyllostomidae; genus Macrotus; species Macrotus californicus. The sequence goes on from VMDR010029469.1 coordinate 7,456, forward strand.
TTAGGTAAAGTGAGAAATCAATAAAATGCAGACACTATTTTAGAGGTTCTTATGACTGGGAAAATAGAGAAATGAAAATCATATCATGCTTATATTTATCAAGTTAGCAGTTTATGAAGACTCTGTAAGAAAGTTTTGGTAACACTCATCCAAGTGTTGTAAGTTCAAGAGAATGCTGGCCCTACCACATTCCTGAGGGTGAGTGGTAAAACCTGCTTTGCTGCAGGGGCGTGTGACAGGCCCCACGGGCCTGAGGCTGCAACTCGCCAGCTCTCGAGCTAACTTGGAGGAAGGGCGGCTCAGGTGTCCGGTGGAAGTCCAGACCTGAGGTTGGACTATTTCACAAATACTCGCTGATTGTCTGCCAGACCTCGAGAGGTGGGAACACGAGAACAAGGCAAGGGATTGCTTTTTATTCAGCCTATACAGCATTAGAAAACAGAAAAAGTAAAAAAAAAAAAAAAAACAGAAAAAAGAAAACAGAAAAAATAGGTATGATTTGTAATACTTGACACTTTTCTATTCCCAGAACAGAAAGAATGGCAGACGTCCCTTATGTTAAACAGGCCCAGGCAGGCCAGGGGAGCTGAAGTTAAGCATGGAATAATTTAGAATTTGCTGAAGCTCAAAAATCTGAATGCTTAGTCCAACCCTGATTACGAGGATTTTAATTTGCTCTTGGTCTAATGAAGATTTAGTGAAGGACAAATTTGCATTTAATCCAGTGGTGAGGAAAATGTAATATATGAATTACTATTAAGACTGTTTCGATGCAAAAATCTAAAATTTGCAGATGAAGGTATTTCTCCTATTTGTTCTTTAGTTAAAAAGGACCATTTTCCATGTAAAATTTAGTCTTTTTCTCTAGTACATTCGGTAGAGAGAAGGGAGCTCAACAAGGTAATCTAAACTTTCAACAACTATCCAAGTTGGAAATCTAGAGATCATTTTTCTATAGTTCATTAATTAGGCCTTGGATTCTTGGCATTACCACAAAAACGTGTTGTTCTGTGTGTAGTAACAATGAGGTCTTGTTTGCCCCATATGGAAAACAGATAATAGAAATCCGACTTTATAGGCTATTGACAGGGGTGTGGAACCTATGTGTGCATGGAAACGTCTCCCAGCTGGACCTGAAGGAGTAGGAGCAAGATGGAGGGAGGGGGTGAGGGAACATCACACGGAGAGCTCAGCTGCAAGAAAGCTCGTGGTGTTCTTAAAAGAATCCATGAACCGACACTTATTTATTTATTTTTTTTACAAGAGGGCTAGATGCTGTCCTTTTCAGTGACTTAAAGCATGTTCTCGCTGTGCAGTCTTCACTCCCCACACTTTGCTAGAGGTAAATTATTCAGCTCCGAATACTGGGTGAACTATAGCTTGAATAAAACTGCTTCCCCTCCCCTTAGGAGTATCCACCAACTCAGGAAACACTGTTCTCCAGGCACGTGTGTGACTCCTTCCCCGGAGGGCATTTCTCAGGCAGCCCCCGCCCAAGGCAGAAGGGGGGGTTCTCAGACAAGGGGAGGGGGCTTTCACCCTCAGTCTCACCGTGTTCAACCTGGATGGCGGCCAGCAAGGGATTACGATTTTTTCTCTAGAGATTGAAAATGAAGACAACGAAAATAATAATAATAATACCACCTACTTTACAGAGATTGGTTATGTAGAATTGATAGCGTATAAATTAATGTTCAAGTTGCAAACCCTATTTAACTCCAACCTTATTATAAAACAATACAAAAGTATCCTTCTCTATCCTTCTCATTTTAGTACGAAAACAAGGCTGGAGAACACTGCTCTTGATTTTGTGTTCATGATTTGCATTGTCATGATTTGCTGTGGTCGCTTTCCTGGCAGCCCAGGGAGCCCCAAACAGCCAACGGCCCCCACGGAAAAATCTATTGCTCAGAACATGGCAAACACATGCAAGGGATGCTGGGAGGAGAAGAATGATCTGCTTTGTGTGCCAGGGATCTCATGCATATTAGGATGGGGAAGATGAACACATTCTCAAATGCTAAACTGAATGAGTAAAATATTGGCAGGATCTCCCTCCCCATCGGAGTCAAAAGAAAGAGAAACAGCTTACATCGATCCTGTAAATGGCGACAGTGACAAGATACAGCAAATAGCATCAGAGAATTCTGGATGATGAATGGACCTTTCCTTACCATACACGCACTGGAAAAAGCAATGATATTTTAACAGACACTAAGAAGAGAATTGCTGCCGAAGAAGTGCGGCTCTGCAGCTGTGAAGGCCAAGGTGGAGCGGATGTAGTAGCGTAAATGTAAATAAAGTCTAAAAACTTCGGAGCATCTAGAATGCCTTTACCTAGGTATAGCTCATTGTGTGCTGCAGAGTCACCTGTCTCAGGAATCTGACCTTCTTTATGAATAGAGGAGGAGCTGAGAGGCGCAACTGTTGTATTCAAGATGAATCCCAAGTAAACCCAGAAAACACCCGCTCTGAGTCACTTCCGATAAGTGGCAGGTGAGCTCTGACTCCTGACACTGACGCCTTCACCACGTTTCTCTGCGGTCCTACTGTCTGATCAAGTAGACAGGTTTGGTTAAAGAGCAAACAGTATGCAAAGTGACCTCCATCTACATTTTTAATGTTTTTCATAATTTAGGAAAGGAATGATAATAATAATGATAATAATAATAATAATAGTAAAACGCAATAGCTAGTACTGGTGGGACCTTGGGGTAGTCCAGACACGATGCGTGGTGCTAGCCATCTGAACACGCCTTAACCCATTTGGATCTCCATAAGACATCGCTCTGGACCTGCAAGTGAGTAGCCTTGTTGTGACTTTTCAAACGGGAAAATGTACACTTGTTTGGTAAGCCCGTTAAAGGGAACGCTGATGTGCAAACTCACTAGACTGCCCTTGACACGCAGCAGCTCAGTTCTCAGGAAACCATATATGGCAAGCTGGACCATGTGGAAAGACAGTCCTGTTTAGGAAAGAACATGCATGCGCACGCACATACACACGAGATTATACCAAAAAAGGCAGCTCTTAAAATTGGAGAGACTTTATCAGCAGGACTTTATTTGAGAAACATCACTCTAACTTTTATTGGACACATAAACTTTGCTAATCAGTTAAGTGCTGGTTAGTTACTGTATTTTTCAAAGCGGACAGTTAAAAAGGGGAAAACCTCACTTTACTCTTTATTACATGGCAGCTTTTCTAAATTTGTTTAGAATCTAAATACTTATAAGTGAACATAAAGAAAATAAATGGTCTCATATTCTTTATAGAGAGATATACTTAGTCCTAGTTGGTCAGAAGTAAATTATTTAGGATATTTTAACACAGTCTACTATGTTTTGTCTTCTGATAACTTAAAACAGAGTTAATGCTGATGTCGCAGTCTGGGTGGGTGTTTGGGGGCTTCTGCACATTTGGGAGCCACACACCTTAATGCTGAGATCTTCCTGGTAAACATCTTCAGGTGAAATGAGAGAAGGGCGGGTTACCTGGGGGAAGAATACCCGCCCAAAGCCAAGGCACTACACGGAGGTGCTGAGAGAGCTATGGGGTTGCCGTGGGCAACTTTATGGACCCAAAGTCCTCCCTTGATCTCAAACTCTATTTTTGTTTTGTTGCTTCAAGAATTAAAATGACTTAACAATTTTGTAGAAAATGTCTGCTCTGCCTGCCTATGTCACAGCGGCCTGTTTCCGTTGGAGAAGGGCTTCCATTTGGGCCAGCAGAATGGGCGTGCTTTTTAGCTCCTGTAACTCACCATTGCTTCTGTCCCAGGTCATTTCACCTTGAAACCCTCCGTCTGCCTGCCTTCACTGTGCAGCACACAGTGTCATGATATCAGGCCACTTGGGAAAGATGCACAACACAGTATATCTAATGCTGGAAACAGACATTGACATGAAGAAAATGTGTAATATCCTGGAAACTCAAATGGAGACGTGAAAGCGGAGCAGGCCATCCTGTCATGGCCCTCAGCACTTCCAGTTCATCGTTCTAGTAGTCCCTGCCACTGGTGACCAAGTGACAGTGATATCCACCACTGATGACCAAGAGAGCGATATCCATCACTGGTGACCAAGTGATAGCAACACCCACCACCCACAGGTGACCAAGTGAGGGCAATATCCACCACCAGTGACCAAGTGAGGGCAATCTTTCAGTGTCTTTTTCTTTTTAAAAAAAAATATTTATTTATTTTTAGAGAGAGGGGAAGGGAGGGAGAAACAGAGATAAACATCAATGTGTGGCTGCCTTTCAAGCACCCCCTACTGGGAAACTGGCCTGCAACCCAGGCATGTGCCCTGACTGGGAATCGAACTGGTGATCCTTTGGTTTGCAGGCCAGCACTCAATCCACTGAGCCATACCAGCCAGGTCTAGTTTCTTTTTCTAAAAGCAGGAAAAGACTAAAAACATGGTTACAATTTCTTTCATTTCATTATTGTACATTGATGATACATTTCAATACAATAAACTTGCTTAGAATAAAATATTTTTGGATAAAATATAAAATGTTATCTGAGCTTTAAAATTTTCCATTTAGCCTTCTTTTTATAACAAATGAGCTTGTATATTTCTTTAAAAGCTTCCATATTATTAAGGAAAAGATTTCAATATGTGATTTACAAATACACATCTGAACATTTTCTTTGTTCCATAATAAATTGACTTTACAAAGTTATAAACTATTCAGAGTTTATGAGCTTTTGGAACTAATGACCTCCATCAGAGTTTGTAATACAGTGAAGGCAGTATCATAAAAGATGTGTCAGAAGGGTAATTTCTCAAAATGATCACCTTCAGTGAGTAATAAACTGCTTGCATATATTCATGAAAGAATCTCTGGATTATTTCAAATTCATATGCACATACCTCCACTTGGAAAGTTTATAAGAAATAGGTCACTATATTTATGACCAGTTTTCAGTTACTACATAAAAAAAATATCTCTGCTTTGAAAATGTACTTTTGTGGAAATATAAAAATACTTAATAGTTGCTTATCAGACCTAAGTCTATCAAGTTAAAGAAAGCCATCTTTTAAATGTTCACAAATGGAATTATTTAAATGCACATATTTTCAGGTCTTTCCACTGATCTCTCATTCTTATTTAATAGTTATGCTTTTGTGTGTCCTCATTTCTTCTCATTAAGGATAAATGGTCTTTTATGCTATTATGGAAGATGAAAATATATTTCCTTGTGGTGATTGCTGGGGAGAGGGGGGATATAAGGGAACTAAATGGTAATGGAAAATATAATAAAGATTA